>CAUYPK010019405.1:0-26448 GCA_963574355.1 Loris lydekkerianus
ACATGAAGCCTATAACCCAACTATACCACAAGACTATGAGGAAAGGACCAAGGAAGGGGAAGGGAGGGGGGAGGTTTGGGTGGAGGGAGGGTGATGGGTTGGGCCACATCTATGGTGCATATTTTTATCTATAATAAAAAAATAAAATAAAAATAAATAATTAAAAAAAAAAAAAAAAAGCCTTGCTACAAAATTGTAGTTCTCATCCATGTGAAGCCTGACAGTTTGTTGAAGTATCCAGGATAGCATGTCTCTGTCCAGTGACTCAGCAGCTGTCTGCTGCTATTTTTTGAATCTATCAATGCCAATGCAGATGCCAGAATATCTATAGGGGGAGAGAGCTGGAGCATTACAATAGAATGTATTTAGATTCAGCTGGGAAGATGTGTCCATCACTTTTACTCACATTTTATTGGCCAGAACAAGTCTAATCACCCTGCTGAACTGTAAAGATTGAAGAATGTGGGAGATCACATTGATATTCAGGTAACATCAAATGTCTTTACCAGGGAGGAAAAAAAAATGAGACTAGGCCATTCAAGAAGCTTCTACAATTTGCCTAGAAAGGATAGTTTCAATAAACTGGGAACATTTAGCAGAAAGCAAAGAAATACTATCATTCAACGGGCTAGCCTGGCTTAGTACTAAATGTGTGTGTGTACATATATATTCATATACACATACATATATACACACAACCCTCTTTATATTTGTTATAAGGTAAAAATTCACAGTTTTGATATGTCTTGAGAAGCAGACTAGCAATGTCAAATACATTATTTATAACAAATTACTCTTACACATAATGTAGTGATGGTTAAAAACATGACACTGGAACTAGAATGTGCGAGTACAAGTCTTAATTCTACAAACTCCTAGCTGTGATTTAGGGCAAGATACTTAATTGAATTGTAAGTATCTTCATCTACAATTATGAAAATTAACTGTATCTAACTCACATAGCTGTGGTAAGCATTAAAGGGATGGATATTTACAAAGAGATTACTGCACACACATAAAAATGATACTGGCCAATAACTAATTATTTTAAAACAAAAACTTCATTAATTCCTGACATACTCTAAGTAGTTTCAATGCAGAATTATAAAAATAAAGGATAATGTGGTTTTTATAAAATAATCCAGTAAATAAAATAATAAAGTATCAGAAAACATTTTTATTGGAGGCACTGGCTATTCTACTTTACTTTGCTTTTACCATGTTGACAATTTTTTTCTTAAAGACATTACTTGCTTGCACAAATAGCAAAATAAGATTAAACTGAATTCATTCAAAGTTGAGTTTTAAGTTAAAAGGCTCTAGAGTCGGAAACTGTGCATACATATCACAATTTTTATTAAAAAAAAAGTAAAAACAAACAAAATAACCAAACAAGCAAATGAATAATATGTATTAGATTAAGAATTGTCAAAGGGATCACAATGCACTTTAAAATAGATTCTATTATATTCCCTCAAAGAAATTCAAACCAAAAAATACCTGTGAAAAAATAGAAATAAAGATATAGTTATTAAAAAGAAAAGGCAAGAAATAGTAGAAAAATTGAAACAATCAGGGAAATTAGAGTTCTAGCAAATGTATCATAGAAGTGCAATAAAAAAAAAAAATAAAGGAAAAAAGTCCTTGCTTTGGTTTAATTAGTCAAATACTTGGATACATCTAGACTATGAATAGGAATCTATTTGCAGCTTTTACTACTTTTAAACAGAATCTATTCTACTAATTGGGAGTAAGAAGGAAAATAGGCCAAATATACACTAAATAAAAGAAAGATAAAGATTTAAAATAAAATGATGAACAAAAGCATATGGGCAAAGGAAACAAAAATAGGATCTGGGATTTGGTTTGCTATAAACTAATCCTCTTGTAAATGAAAAATTATAAACTCTGGACAAGGTAAAAGAAAAACATAGTGAAAACCTAAGAAAAACAGGCATTTTTGAGAAGGGAGTCATAATGTATCAGAAGTTATCTGTACTAGAGGCTTCTCCATTATTCAAACTTTTACCCTGAAGGTTACAACCGCTTCTGTGATAGTGATGGCTCAGTGTATCTAAAACTTTCAAATTAAACCCCATTTCTTTTTAAAATCAAAGCAAATATCTCTGGGTCAACCAGAGATACCAAAGGTGAGTGGGCAACTCTAGAAATGAAGGGAAGCTCTAGTTCTTTGTATAGACTCAGTTAAAATGTTTTGCTAACATCAGAACCATGCCTGCATAGGCTGACCTAAAAGCAGTTCATAGCAAAAACTTACACGACGGCATTGAAACAGTTCCCCGGCTGGTTTTGTGAAGGGCTGTGATTTGAGTCTAAAGCAGTTCATTGATGACTAAAGTAAAAGCAACAACACAGGTCTGAAGAGTAAAACTGAATTATTAATTTATACAACACGAACATTCATAATGTCTGGAGTAAAGTGCAAAATTACTATATTTAAAAAGTGAAGAA
This sequence comes from Loris lydekkerianus, assembly GCA_963574355.1. Classification (NCBI taxonomy): domain Eukaryota; kingdom Metazoa; phylum Chordata; class Mammalia; order Primates; family Lorisidae; genus Loris; species Loris lydekkerianus. Next base: position 2,473 of record CAUYPK010019405.1, read on the forward strand.
AGCGTGATTCATTCGCAACAGAAAAGATGGTTAACACACTGTAACTCAAGATGAGGAGACGCAGGACTGTTAGACAATGGTCATAAAATAGGAGCTATGAAAGCAATGCTGAGTGAAGCAAAAGAATGTATAATAGATGAAAATATATAAAATCAGCATACAGAAATAGTAACTGGAATGATGCCTAAACTCATCATGTTAAAATGAAAGGCACACACAGGGAGTGAGGAGTTCCAGGGACAGCTGTCATTCTATATTCAGGGAACATTGATTTGAAGGACAACAGGTTTCTCTTCTGAAAGCATGAAAGCTAGAAGACAGTGGAGCAGTAGTTTTCAATGGAGGAAAATGCTTCAGAGTCTACAAATAACACTTAGAACTCAAATAATAGAGGAAAAAAAATCGATTTAAAATTATGCAGAAAGTTTAAACAGCCAGTCAAAACTATATTCTCAAGGCAATAGACACATGAAAATAGGTTCACCTTTATTATTCAAGAGGGAAATATATGTTAAAAACACAGTAATATAGTACTCATTCACCCATTACTGTGGCTAACATTAAAATGATGATGACTAATAAGTCTTGGCTAAGATGTGGAAAACCAACATTGTGATATATTACTTTTTAACCCGTGTATTGAATTATTACCAATTGCAGAGAGGGGTAAGTGTCAGAAATCTGTTTGTGTCAAATAACCTAAAATGGCATGAAAATACACAAACAATTCAGTAAAAAATGCAATGGGGAAAACTACTTAGACACAATAATATTAGGACATTTTAATTCATATCTGAGCAAATGAAAATGCGAAATAAAATAGAGTTTTTAAGTATTTTAATTGTAAAATTCAACAGCTACATATCTAGATATATGAGGTTGGACAATTAGGTTCACAAACTCGTCTTAGAAAAAGTGCCACATGCCCCTTTCTGAATGTCACTACAGTCACCTTTGAAGTACTCACCCTGGGAAACTGTGCTGTGATGACAATGCCTAGTCCACTCCTCAAAGCACTTTTTCTAGAATGAGTTCATGAACTTCCAATCTCACAAATATACATATAAGTAATACATATATATTTGCATGTGTCATATATGTAATGCACATATATCATATACCAGAATGCCAAAAACACATATACATATAGGAGATGTTACCTATGTACTAGATATTATATTATATATACTTTGAGTACCTTTTGCAAATGCAGAAATTGAATGTGATTTGTATTGTTTGTGTTATGGGTTATATTGACTATTACAATTTTAATATGATATTTTCCTTTCTTAAAGTATATATGCATTTTTTTGTCATCCTCTATAGTCAGACAATAAACCATGGAAGAGAAAATGTTTTCCTCTTTTTAATTAGCCATTGAACCTCCTTTTAAAATATGTCAAGCCATAAATCTAACATTAATTTCAAGCAAGAAGAATGTATTTTCATAAAATAATCAAAGTGGCTGTAAACATGGATACATATGCATTTGTTAACTTATCTTTTCCAGCTATCAACATGTGCATTTAAAATTTTTATTTTGTGCAGGCCTTGACGCTCTGGGAACAGCTTATAAATGTTACTTTGAAGTATGTAGTTCAAGTCTAAATAAGGGTACTCAAAATAGGAGAAATACATGTATATTCTATGAGCACTCCTTCTATTAATGCGGGTATTCTATTTTCTGAAAGTTTGCATTTCTTCATTGTAATTAACATAAATCCTCGGGCCTTTTTACGTCACAACACTCAACTTCTGCTTAAGCCCTTGGGATCCTGCCAATATCTCCTCTGGACTTTGTAAAGCAGCAGATTATTAGAACATATTTAGGTAAAAACATCAAAATATGATTGTTGAGAAATATCACCTATGAACTTTGCTGCTTTTATATTAATAAAAATTATTCAAATCGTCATTGCTATAACACTGGGACTTTCTTGTAGCTCTTATTTACATTAGAGAGAAATGGTAATGGAGGGAAGAGGACTTGCTAATTTTTTTCCATGTTTATGATGCATTCTTCAACACGACTAATTTTTCAGTGGGGATGCACATAGTTTTCTTAGTACTCCCACATTACTCTTGCACACCTCTTTTGAGCACTGACGGAAATACTAAGGTACAGAATAAGACAGACGTCAGTTTTTATTTGAGGTCCATTCACTTTGTAGCTCTGAGAGCTCGAGCAAACAGCAGTTACCTTGAGCTGCATGTCCTTCATCTGTGAAATGAAAATCTCAGTACGTGCTTTGGCATCCATAGTGGAAGCTACGTAAATAGTAGCCATCATTATTATTGACCGCACTATGATACTTATCGGCAGAAATAATCACTTCTAGTTCTAGTCCGTTTGACAAATTTAAAATCAACCATCTGAACACATGCAACAGCCAAGAGAACACTCTATTGTCTACTTTCGGCATGTTTTCCAATTTGGCAATAATAACTCCCACGGTTCAAAATGTTTGTACTTTAACACCTATTTAATTGTATATTATTTGGTCTTTTTGAGTTTTTTATGTACAATGTCTTACTACAATAACATGTTTGAGAAAATTTCCTAAACAAAGGAGATAGTGATTATGAAGAACTATTATAGAACTAATTGGAGAACATTATTTCTACTATAATAGAACTATTTCTACTATGGTAGAACATTATTTCTACTATAATAGAACTAATTGGAGAACATTATATCAACCCTGATATCTTGAATTTTAGCCGCGATTTATATTGGAATCAAGCTTTAACAAAGTTGTGTTTGAAGAACACTTGATGTTGTTGTAAATTAATTTTATTAGTTTTATCTTAAAAGTTAATTCCAAAATATAACAAGAGAATTATGCTCTTTACCTAAAAGAGGAAGTAGAAATGTTCTTCATCAGAAGATCTTGTTAATTTATATGTTAGGAAATCTTTACTCATTCTTACTTAACATAAAATATTATCTCTTGCCACTAAGGTATAATAACTTAAGAGTTCATTCAAGAATAAATCTCTGAATTACTGTTAGTAGTCAGCAGCTAAGGAAACTTTAAAAACCTTTCAATGGATTATAAAAAAAAGTGCATTGCTGTGCGCTTCTCATCCCTTCAAATTCCTTGTAGATAGTATATATTTTTTGTGTTAACTTAAAAAAAAACAAACAACAAAAAAAAAACTTACAGATAGATATTTAGTGCAATTCTCTGATTGGATTTTATAATTTTTTCAGAGATTGCCACACAATACTTTGGCAGAAATTCTTTAACTTTACACAACCAGTTTTGGAAGCCTGTTTAGCGTATCACTAGGTAAATATGCCAGGCTTTCACTGATAGGGCCTGCAGTTCTCTGGTTGAGTCAGAGGATAACTCTTAGGCATGTTTGTGTGGTATTTAATAACTTCTTTACTGTATGTTAAGGAGAAGTATGTTAAGTCCTCTTGAAAATTATGTACCATATCCTAGTTCCCTTCCCTATAATTTGGGTTATGTGAATCAAAGACACTTCTAGGGTTTGTAAATAACACAGGACCTTCAAATTTAAAGTAGTAAAATAAAGCATTTTCTTAGAAAATAGTGACCAGATAGTGGCAAAATTAACAATTGAGAAGTGCACTGAAGTATCTATATTCTTCAAATCTACTTAGATATTGTGAGCACCTATCGTGCATTAGACACCTTTATAGGTTCTTGCAGTTACAGTGGGAAACAAAAGATTATAATTACCATGGAGTTGGAATTCACTTCTCATTTTAATACACCAAAGTAGCTAATTTTACAAAGGTCTATTTTTAATTAGTGTTGTATCTAAAGAAATGGGAGTGAAAGGAATTACAATAATGAAGCTATAATGTAAAACAATCACTTCTGAGACTTGTTCAGCATTGTCTTGAAAAATCCTCATAATCGTATTATCTCCTAAGTGAAAAAGAGTACATATTGTTGCTTTCGCCTTTGTACACTGTTTTGAAGTGTCATGGGGGACCTAGAGAGGAATTATTTTTAAGATTATTGAGGCTAAATAATAAGCCATCCATTTAGTATTTGGATGCCAAAAAGATGACTGAGATCTAACACTGAATAGTTGCCAGCTGATGGTACACGTTATAAGATACAGGCTTATTTTATCTATCATTTTTCTACTTCATTAGCATTATTTACCTAGGATACTCCAAAGAAGGACCACAAACTCTATCATTACTTCAATTCTATCAAGCAGCGAAGAAAATGGCAAGAAGAGTTCATTGAGGGTCACGCACAGTGGCTTGTGCCTGAAATCCTAGCTCACTGAGAAGCTGAGGTGGGAGGATTGCTTGAGGTCAGGAGTTTGAGATCAGCCTGAGCGAAGTTAGACTCCCATCTCTACTAAAAACAGAAAAATCAGCCTGTGTCATGGTACACACTTGTAGTCCCAGCTACTCGGGAGTCTGAGGCAGGAGGATTGCTTAAGCCCAACAGTTTGAGTTTGCTATGAGCTAGACTGATGTCACAGCACCCTAGTCCAGGCAGCAGAGTGATACTCTGTCAAGAAAAGAAAAGAAAAAAAGGAAGGAGAGGAGAGAAGAGGGGAGGGGAGGGGAGGGAAAGAAAGGAAGGAAAGGAAAGGAAAGGAAAGGAAAGGAAAGGAAAGGAAAGGAAAGGAAAGGAAAGGAAAGGAAAGGAAAGGAAAGGAAAGGAAAGGAAGGGAAGGGAAAAAGAAAGGAAGGGAGGAAGGGTAAGAGAGAGAGAGAAAGAGAAAGTTCAGCACTAAAAGGTAGTTGCCAACAGATTCACTTCCTTTCCCTCCCTTTACCTCCAGAACTCTCTGATGGTTTGATGCACATTCATGCACTTTAATTTTCAAAAATATTCACTTCTTTTCCTATTACATCTCTAGGAATTATTCAATTGTATCTTAGAATCTAGTAGCATAAAATTAGGGCTTGTTTCCACTCAGAGGTAGCTAGATCAGTAATTATTTACTATGGAGGACTAACTGGCTTATTATCACCTACCATATATACAGAAAAGTTTTGAAACTTCAGACACAAAAATACTAAGGCAAACTTTCCTTCATCTTTTCAAGCTAAGTCTAGAGGAAGAGATCTTATGCATCCAGCTGAATTCTCTGACCCTTTCTCACTCCCTAGCCTAAGCTTTCCTGTGGTAATCTACTTAGTCCTTAGTCCAATCAGCTTCCTTTTTATGCTTCTTAGTTGACTCTATCTTTACAGACTCCAAAACTTATTTTTTAGAATCTGATGTGCTTAACTTTATTTTCACTACTTTCTGCCAAGGCTTCATTGTAAAAGAAGTAAATTTGCCATTTTCATTACCATCATCATCATATTTAATTCTTTTCCTTTCCTAAATATCCATTTAACTTAAGAGACTGTATATCCAAGGAATACTCTAAAACTTTGAGAAATCTTGATGGGGTTTTTTGGGTTTAGATCTGTAAATGGAATCCGAAATAGCATTTCTTGGAAGTATTCTAGCATTGACTTAACCCACTCTAAAATCCCTTCACTGAAGGAAGACAGAACCAGAAATCCCAAGTGCAGTGCAGAACACTGGCAATAATAATGCATGCGTGTTTGGCAGGACCTCATAGGCCACACACTTTTGAAAGAGTGATCATGTTGGCACGATGCCTGTAGCTTCATGGTTAGGGCGCCAACTGAGCATACACCAGGGCTGGTGGGTTCCAAACCAGTCTGGGCCTGCTAAACAACAATGACAACTACAACAAAAAAAATTCCCAGGTGTTGTGGTGGGCACCTGTAGTCCCAGCTACTTGGGAAGCTGACGCATGAGAATCACTTAAGCCCAAGTTTGAGGTGGCTGTGAGCTGGGACACCACAGTACCAAGGGCAACATAGTGAGACTCTGTTTCAAAAAAAAAAAAAAAAAGTAATCATCTTATTTCTCTTTTGTAGCCTTTTCAAAAGGTCACAATTATTTGTTCAATTTGTTCCCTAGAATGGTACAAGGCTGTAAAGTTTTCCCGGTTGAGAAGTTCTTTGTCTTTGATATGGCAGTGATAGCACTTTGGGTGAGGAAGGCATATTTATAGTGTTTTTTTTTTTTTTTTTTTTTCTTTCTTTCTTTTCTTTTCTTTTCTTTCTTTTTTTTTTTTTTGTTGTTGTTGCTGTTGTTTTAGTTTGGCAGGGTCTCACTCTGTCACCCTGGGTAGACTGCAAGGGCATCATCATAGTTCACTGCAACTTCAAATTATTGGGTTCAAGTGATCCTCGTGCCTCAGCCTCCTGAGTCACTGGGAACTACAGGTGTGCACCACAATGACAGGATAATTTTTCTATTTTTTTTTTTTTTTTTTTAAGAAATGGGGACTTACTCTTGCTCAGGTTGGTTTCAAACTACTGAATTCAAGCAAGCCTCTCACCTCACCCTCTCAAAGTGCTAGGATTATAGGTATGAGCCATTCACTCTGTCAAGTGTAGACAAATAAAATTGAAAAGATAGTAAAAAGAAAAAAATAAGTAGACAATAGAACTGGGAATATAACTTAGGGAATTATAAAATAGCATGATGTGGTTTGCATTATGGCATTTTTTCTCTCTAATACAAAACCTACATGTGGTATTCCATTTATTTTCTAACATCTATAGCCTATGACTAAAAAGAATAAGATTTTATAATATTAAAACAAGAAAGAATTATAACATTTAATAATTATGTAAAAAATCAGTTTCAAATATATAATAGCTACACCCTTCCCCATATACAATGGATTTTTGTGTTAAGGCTATAAATACAGAAAACCATAGACATTTCCAGTGTTCTCACAAAAAAGTTAGTAGAAACCCTAGATTGAATATTAATATGTCAAGATTCTTTCTTTTCTTTTTCTGCTGGAACAGCTTTACATTTAAGAATAAAAAAGTCTCAGTATAACACAGACATTTACTTCCTTTCCTTGCCATAAAGGCTGTTTCTTCTAACTTAGCAGGGTATGCAAATAAGTTGGATCTTACCAAATTTTTGAACTGTCCTCTTGGGAGAGTCTTCTTTAATCTCATGCTGTTCTCTTATATTTAAAGATCCAGCCTAAATAAGTACTTGATGAAGTACTAAAGACATACTTGATTAAATCTAAAAATTACTTTAAAAATTATAATAACTACAATACCAGCTATCTTTAAACAAGAAAGGAAGACTGCAGATAAATATAAAGTCTTTGAATTTTGAGTCATTCTTCACTCCTTGAGTTTATCGGATGACATTGATTTGCTCTATTTCTTTTTTGCATTTTTAAATATACTTTATATTTATTAATTAGAAATAAATAGAAGTGGTTTTATCACTTTATTACAGAGATGGTTATAACTTTGTAACAAACGGAGCTAACGTTCAAGTCTTTGCTACTTACAGGAGTCATTTGTAACTATACTTCACAACAATGTATCATTGGAGTCAGAGGCTGGATCTTTCCAGACACTCATCAGCAATGGGACAAAATGCCTTTGCGTCTTAAAGGTAAGTAATATGGATCCTCCAGGGAGGGGGCTTGTAGACATTGTCTCCAGATATGAAGTAAAAACTGTGTCCTTACTAAGGGCTTGTAACACCTGATTAAATTAAGTGAAACTTATTTGTAAATATGACACAAGAAGTTTGACTCTGGTCTCATAGTCAGTGGATCTAATGTTATCAAAATTTTATTGAAGCTATATAAATAACTATATTATCATGAAAATATAGGTGCCAAAAATTTTTTCTGAAATGTGAGGAGTAAAAATGCAATCTCATTAAAAATATTTCAGTTCATTTTATAAAAGTATAATTTACCCAAATCAAGGATTAGAGATTAATTGAGAGGAAAGATAATAGCTTACTCATTTTTATCAGAAAAGAAAAGATTAAAAATGCCAGAATTTCAAATTAATAACCACAATAAAATCCTTTTTATCAATTTATTCATCCTCAAGTAAGTGATTTTTTTTCCCTCGGGTTCTTAGACCAGCAATTTGCTTTCATGAAGTATATCTTCTTCTGATGTTAAAAGAATCATCAAAATTCTGACTTAGACTTCTGGTATTGTCTGAAAGTTTTCTGAGCAATACAATGCCAGCTATCAGCTCAGATCCCAATTCCAAGACCATTCTTTGAAACATCATCATTTAAGGTACCTTGGACAGTGTTAGACAAGAGGATCTGCGACTAATTTTGCTGAAGGTCAGGTTCTGCTTCATAACTTATAAAGGACTTTTAGGCAAACACAAGAGGAAGGAATAAAGTATTTTTTATGGTAAAATTGAATGACTATGATTAATTTATTATAGCAACTAATAATGTAAGAATGGAAGATAGTAAAATTCTTTATTGGGGCACAATAAAAAGTATTTTATAAAGACTTGATGGATTTTCCCCTTGAGAATATAAAACATTTAGAGTGTAAGAACACAGAGACATCTCTAGAGCTCTCTAAAGAACAGCCTTTAAAATATATCTGTGTTAGTAATATCTGGCCTGAGCAGTCATAGATGTCACCTACTACATCCATTGTTCTATTCTAAGTTGCTTCTGAATTTGAAGGTGATTAATGCCACAAAGTGTTCGTACCAAATACTTGAAAATGAACACTTCATTCCTCCTCTCACAATAGTCTGTAGGCTATGCACAGTTTCATTACAAGGAAACACACAGCCTTTACTTTAGAATGCATTTATTGTATTTCTTTAGCACGACACACGAAGTATCTAAATAAACTCAAATGGGTTTACTTCATTTGCTGAATTGATTTTAATTTGTGTTTCTTCCTTACAATATTTCATAATGATGAGCAAGACAGATACAATGTAGCTTGTATTTACATATTGTTCCTTCCATTCTCTGTAGTGGGCACCTCTTCAGATTGTCTACCTGGCAGCTCAGTCCTATAGATGTCCTTTCTTCCATTCCATTACATAACCACCATAAACAATACCATATTTTTGTAGATATGTACACCTGGTTGTGTTTAATTAGCCTTTGACTTGGCACTTGGCTTCAGCTAGGCCAATGGTTCTCTTTCCTAGCTTGTACCAATATTTGAAATAGACTTTCCCAGTGACAGAATATGTAGTTTATAATTTTTCAGCAATTGTCTTTTTTAAATTCCAATAAATAATTTTCAATACATAAAATATCCTTGGCACACTCATATTATTAATCAAGCATAAGTTTCTCCATTTAGAAAGAGGACTAGCAATGCAAGTTGGCACAGACACATGGAAATTTTCATTGCATAAAAGTACAAAATTATCCTACTTTATAAATAGTACTTATAATTAGTGGATACCTTGAGGTACTACTGATAGCAAAATATGACTATATTTATAATTATTCTTTATGTAAAATGGTACTTATACACTTTCTACAACTCTCTTTAACATAACGAAAATTTCTAATGTCAGAGCAATGATGTTTAAACTTTGTTTTGACAATTAATGGGCAATAGGCAAACATGGGCTTATTGTAGCACAAATGCATGCACGTCCACACATGAACTTCCTAAGTTTTTTCATAACTTCATTCAGGTATTAGTCTTTCTTATTATGACCATTTCCTAATTTTAATGTTTCATTGCATTAGAGTTGGTGAGTCAAGTTCTGGTTTTTAATAAGAAAATATCACATAGTGAGAAAATATCAGATAAAAGGGATTGCCTAAGATCCTGCATAATCTTTACATTTTACTGATATGCAAACACAATTACTATATTTTATAATAATTTATGCAAGATGTAGATCATCTTTCAAAAATGGAAAGAATGAAATAGAAAAGAAGGAAAAATATAGTCAACCAACTCATAATATAATAGAATACCCCCCCCCCAAAAAAAAACCAGGTAGCTTTTTCTATCATTTTCTGGGGTTTTTTGCACTTCTTGAAAGAAAAAAAAGGATGGGAATCGCCCCCATTAAGTTCATCAGGATGAAGCAGATGAGGAATAAAAATGTTATAAACAAGATTTGTTCTAGTCTAATTTGGGGATACAGTAAGAAAAATTGGGTCATAAGATGATTTATTGGTAATAAGGCAAAATCCCACTTTGGAGAGCTCAGGTTCAAAGTAAGAGTAAGAATACATGTAGGAGAGTTTGGTGTTTGGAGCTGATATGCAAACGGATACTCTGAAGTTCTTCAATTTTTTTTTTTTTTTACTCCTGGTTGAGATGGTCCTTGGTAGGTATCAAGTGGTCACAAGTACCAGGAATAGGAAGAATGCAGGCCGGAAATGCAGGATGAGTATCGGACATTATTTTTTCTTAAATAGACCTATTGGAGGTGGAAGGGAAGGGCGAATGAGGTGATAATTGTACAATTTAACATGTTAATCTTTGAGCAGATGTTTTAATTATGACTTTGCCTCTCTTTAACTGTATTTAGCCTTCTTTTTGAAAGGAGTAGTACTTGAATGTTTGAAGAATAGCAATAAGGCCAATGTTTATGGAACAGATCGAGTGAGCTAAGAATAGTAAGAGACACAATTGGAGAGGTGCTATATGAGTGGGATGGGCTGGTTTGTCTTCCTAAAATCTAAGCCTTGAGAAGATTTGAAAAGAAGGGAAAAGAAGGGAATCTAAATTTCATTTTTGAAGAATAATTTAGAGTATTGTGTTGAAAGTAAGAGATAAGGAATATTGATGAGAGATGGGTGGCCAGTTGGTTGGTTAATGTAGATTATGGTGACTGGATTTAGGATGATTACAGTACAATTGGAAAGAAGTAATTGTATTCCAGATTCTGGATTTGAATATACATGTGTTTTAAACTTTTGAAAAATGAAGCATCTTTCCAAGACAAAGATTTGAAAATTAGTTAATTTTGCAAAACACTAGTGATTGCTTGTCTAATCTATAGAGTATAATTTCTTCTTTTTAACCTTTTTTTTTATTATTGATTGGGATTCATTGCGGGTACAAAGAATTAGGTTATGCTGATTGCATTTGTTACATAAATTCCCTCTTATACTGTGTCCCACCCCAAAGGGGTGTGTCATTCACTGTGACCCCCAAACGGCCTCTTTCCTCCCCTCTCCCCACTCCCTGATTCACCTACCCCCCATATATTAGGCTATCTGTTATCTTCATATTAGAATTGTGTACATTGGATTCTTACATCTCCTTTCTTGTGATGTTTTACTAAGAAGAATGTGTTCCATCTCCATCCAGGTTAATACAAAAGATGTAAAATCTCCATCTCTTTTAATGGCTGAATAGTATTCCTGGGTTGGTGGGCACTTAGGTTATTTCCATATTTTGCTGATTATAAATTGAGCTGTAATAAATAGTCTAGTGCAAACTCCTTATGATGAAACTTTTTTTTTTTTCTTCTTCTTCTTCTTCTTCTGGGTAGATGACTAGTAATGGGATTGCAGAATCAAATTGGAGTTCTAATTTGAGGTCTTTGAGGATTCTCCATACTTTCTTCTGAAAAGATTGTATGAGTTTGCAGTCCCACCAGCAGTGTAACAGTGTTCCATTCTCTTCACAATCATACCAGCACCTGTAGCTTTGAGACTTTGTGATGTGGGCCATTCTCACTGGCTGTTGAGACCACCCAGTATGGCTGCCTCATCTGCCACCAACCCAATGGCAAATCCACTCCAACAGGCAATCAAATGTGGCTGCTCACTCTTCCCACCTTTCCACTCAATGGATAGCTTTATCCAGAACTGGAAACTGCAGAAAGATTTCCTGCCATCCTGGACCTCTGTGAAGGGGCCAGCCCTTCCTGCCAGCTCACAAAAACTTGCCTAGTGTGTCAGATTTCCGCCATGCCAAAACACGCACTGTCTCCAATATACCACCGCCTTGCTGAGCACCCTGGGCCACAACTCCAGATAAGGTCCCACACCAGGTATGGCTTGGTTCTCTTTCTTTCCCCAGCCATACTAGGAAAGCTCAGCCAAATGATCCTTCTGGTCTACCATCTTCACGTTAAATTTTCAGTACACTGCCATAGTTATCTATCAAAGCTCTCAATTCTAGAATAAATTAATTAATTTATTTGGTATCATATTATTTGTTCATTAATATAGTATAATATACTACAATGAAATGAAAGTAACTACAATACAGCAGATGAAAATTACAACCAGAAATTTTTTATATTAAAATGCACTAATTCATCTGTAAAAATAAATATAAGTTGGCCACATACAATTGTGAAAGAAGATTGATTTTAGTTATTTTCATTATAGTGGACTCCAATGGTGTTTATGTCCTAATCCTTCAAAATGTTAATGTGTAAGGTCACTTAGTAAAGGAGAACTAAGGTCACAGACAGAATTATGTCTACTTAAGGGAATCAGTTGAATTTAAGACAAGATAGTATTCTGGATCATCCAGGTGGATCCAGTGGAACACGTATTCCTTTTAAGAGGGAAGCAGCTGAGTCAGTGTCAGTGAGGATATGATTATGAAAGCAAAGTTGGAGTGATCTGATATGATGTGACGTAGGACTCAATATGCCTTTTCTGGGTTTGAATATGGAAAAGGACCATGAGTCAAGGAGTAAGTTGGAGGCATGGGCTCTAGAAGGTGGAACATTAAAAAGAAAGTCCCCCAGAGCTTTCATAAATGAATGCCCTTTTACCAGCATCTTGATTTGAATCCCCGGGACACATTTCAGATTTGCTAATTCTAGAAGAGTAAAAAAATATATTTCTGTTTTTTAAGTCACTAAGTTTAAGTCACTAGGTAATGTGTTATAGCAGCCATAGAAAACTAATAAAATATGAATCTAATGTTTATTAGACTAACCTATATCTACAGTTATAAATATTGAGCTGAAATTTTTCATAGATTTAGTAGTTGGTTTGGGTAAATGAAACCCAATACACCTTCTAGAAGTAGAAGATTACAAAATAGCCCATTTGATAATGTCTCAGTTCTGACTAATAAAAATACCTCCTCCTCCCTTCCCACAATACAAAAAGTGCACTAATATGAAAATTTGTAATCATAACTTTGCTTTCATGTAAATTTGGGATTGATTAAATGTTATATAATCTGTTTTGTCATTGAAACCACAATGTAATAAATTATTCTAAAATGGTCTTGCATTGGAAGTACCATAGGACACCTCACAGAAACAGGTGCATGTTTTTCCCTAGAATATCTTTAGTTTATATCCCTCAGAATATTCAAATATTAAGATAAAATTACTAATATAAGCACTGCAACTAATAAATAGATGGAAAAGACTCACTGTGAAAGTGAGCAAAAATAGCAAATAGTAGAATTAAATTCCAACAACTTCAAATATTGGCAACTATAGAATATACAATTAGTATATGTAAATGTAGATATAATTTAGGAAATCAAAGACCAAAATATTACAAAAATGTGTGCTTTAGGATATTTTCAAAGAACAAAATAAAACTTCAAAAAAAGTAACTTGTAATTGTAGGATATAACAACTCAGTAGACAGATGTAATAGCGTATTGAACAAAACTGAAAACAACAAACTTTAAAATAGTCAAAGAGAAAAGACAGATTACTAATCAAGGAACTACAGTTATTTGACAGATCAAGAGCACTAAGAGAAATAAGAATATGTACTCATGCATTCATGGACACTTAAGTAGAATTCAAAGAAGACAATGTAACAATTTTCAATTGGTAATCAGCATCCAGAGTATTGAAGTAAATAAAAAAGAAGCAAAGACACAATAGAGTAATTAACTGAGTTGAAAACTACAGTCACCTAAGACATTCACATTCAGTCTTCCACTGGGACATACTCAATGAATGCCAAGAGGACAGCAGATGGATTTAATACAGACACGCTCACATGTCTATATTAGTTTATATAAACTAAAGTTCTGGTTACCATCCAACAAGGAAAGCCTATTGCCTAAATAATATTCCCATCAAAAATAAAAATTAGAAAAGTTGGATTTTCCTTTCTTTGGTTATTTTTAAAAATAATGAACACTAAGAATTCAGTGGCACCACATTTAAATATCTATGCTTAAAAATTATGAATATAATTGTTTTGGAAGTCATTAAAATATCAATTTATTTAACACCGATAAAACTGATAGACAAAGTATGAAAAAGAGATTGGTGACTGTAATAGGCAAGATTGAAGTAAATAATGTATTCTTTCAATAGATATATTGATACCAAAATTATCACCTAAAAATATTGACTACACATTATATTCAAGGTTTTATAAAGTTTGTACATAATTCTTCACAATGCATTCATGTATTTATCATCATTATATATATACATATATGTGTGCACATATATAAACAAATATATATTTATTTATTATAAATGCATATTTACTTAGTTATCATCATCATTATATTGCCCACAAAGTAAGAAAAATACTCAGAGAATGAAAATGAGAACAAGAATTGAAGAAGGGAGAATTAGGGTTGAAACTCTGACTAACGGAGAATATCTTTTATTCTCTACTGTTTTTCTTGGCCATGCAGAACCTATTGAACCAGATGCAAAATTATGGACCCCTGTAATGGGTTTATTCTACTTAAAGCAAAGATACTAATTTTATTAAGCATAAACTAGGAAAAAACAATCCTATATAGAAGGAAAAATAGAAACCTGTAGACTTTGCAGCAGGGAAACGTGTGGAATTTTACATTGGGTAAAGAGAAAAAAATATTAAGAAAAATTTAAATTATAAATAGGCCCTCATGCAGAACTGTGGGCCACAGTCAAACTCTGGTTGAAAATTGCCATTTACTTTAAGTGTCTGGTGAAAGTAAACACTAATTATTTTAAAACACACTTTCAACAGAGCTCTAAATAATTTTTTTTAAAAATTATAGTAAAAAATCACAAGACAGCTGATAACACAAATAGAGAAATAATAGTCTTCTATGACTTCAGGGAAAAACTCCAGAGTAAGAAAACAACCACAGCTTTTTAATCTATGGTAGAGTTTACTTTCAGTATGGGAATGGAGGAAAATTAATGAGGGCAACTTCATAAATTTAAATATTGTCTAGTTTTAAGTTTTTGGTTTTTTTTTATGCAAAGTTACATTAAAATGAATGGTGTGGTCTTTACATATGTTTAATGCAGTGCATTTAAAGGGCCAAAAGAAGATATAGGAGAATGTGGGAGTGACATCCTCTGTGTAATCCCCAGTCTTTTGACAATTGAGTGGGCCTATCTTGGCCCATGGGGATCTAACCTTACAGCTTTAGGGATTGTATCTCAGTTCAAAATTCAGGCTTTGGGCTAACACTTGTCTTGTGAGAAAGGAAATCCCAAGGAATCAAGGTCCATTTTATCAATACATAGCCTGAATGTATTACTTTTAATGACAAAATAAAGTATTTTTCCCATACCCTAATTCGTATCCTAATTAGCGATTTGCTGGATAATTTTATAATACAACAGAAAATAGAAGAACATAATTTTATTAGTAGGGCATCCTTCCCAGTTAATAGGTGCACTTCACCTTCCAAGAGCAGCTGCCCAGACATACTCTATAGAGTAGGAGTACATATTCTACAGAGTAGGAATGGGCGGGTATAGAAGACACTGCCCCTGCCCTCCACAGCACCCTCTAGTGACACAGTCCACTTAGGCCTCAACTTTTCTAAGTGCTGTCTCCTAATGGCTCATAGTTTCGGCCCTTCTGAGAATGGCCCATTCACCAGGGAGCCCACTCACCAGGAAAAGTCTAGAAAATTATGTTCTCTCGCAAGAGGCAGTAAGATCCAATGGCTTATTGAGTTAGAAGTACAAAAGCCTGGCCCCTGTCTCTGCGGTAACAATTTTGTGGTAGTATGTATTTTCCAGAGCTCCCTATGGATTTTCGGAATCCAAATTTTCCCTAGCTTTTTCTTTCCTTCACTGTCTTACAAGATTTCCTCTGAAATTGTTCCCTCACTAAATCACTTGCACAAGAATCATCATTTCAAGTTCTGTATCTAAAAAAATCCTATCTTGAAAAAGGAAATTGTAGACTTTTGGTTGTGGTAAATTGTACACAGAAAAACATTTGGGAGCTACTCATGTAGAGCCTAGAATATAAGGTATTGTTTGTTCCTTCTTAACCATTGTGTTAAGTGGATGTTGTTTGTAGCATGAGTGTAAGTGTGTACATAAAAAATCTGTAAGCGAATGTGTCTGCAAGTACGCATTAATAAACTAAGTATATTTATCTGTGTGTTAAACTTCAAATGGAATTATCCAGCATATTTCTAGGAGGTATTATTTTTGGTAAAAATAAAATTTGTAGTCTTTCTAGTATAAAATTTAACTATAGTCATCACTGGGTGTGCCTGTGTAAATGTACTGTCTTCAGGTAAAGGTTGTTTAAAAATAAGGGAATACAGGAGTGTTTCAATATGTTACTATTTGTATAGCCCATCATGTGAGGGACTCAACTATTAGAAGAGACATTATTGGGATGTAATAAAAACACAGATTAATTCTGTAAAGTTGAGGTTACAGCAGAATAAACATTTTTATAAGGAGAGATTTTTAAGTAGACATTTATTTGGTTAAGATTAACGTCAGCCTGGAAAAAAATAAAGTGAGGGGGAGTTTTTCTTTTAAAACAAATATTTGTTTTGTTTCCTGGTTCTTCCTTCGGAAGTGCTTGGACCTTGTTTATACCACTTTTGCAACTCTACAATGGTTTCACTAGTTTCTTTTAACCATTGCATCCAATTTAATTCCCAAGGAAGAACCCTCATGATTAAAATCCCCCAGTGCTTTTGTACAGTAGAAAAAGAAAGATGTCTTGTGCCACATGTTTGAATTTACTAAACTAAGGGGATTTATATTCTTTCTAGTTAGCCTTTTATTCACACATGCATGCATACAGTAATTCAAGGAGCATTTCTGAATGTTTATTAAGTGAGGAGAACAAGATGACAATTTCAGGGAATTGACAGTAGGTATGGCATGTTTCTGTCTTAAGGAATTCCCTGAATAGAATTAGAAGTCATACATGTGACAATATGTCACGAAGCATCATCACCTAAAGTCTTAGAGACTTGTAAACAAGGCCCAGGACTTTAGAATAAAGAACCAGGGAAGTAAAGAGAAGTTTTCCAAAAAAAAAAAAGGATTATTAAAAGTATTATTCATTTTTCTATGCCCTGGTTCATCAGAAATGAGAAAATCTCTTATTTAAATAAGAGATTACCCCCATGAATATTGCATACACACAAATATTAATCCACACATTTCTATATCATAGGTATGTGTAAGTAAATTTTGAGCGGAGTGAAAGTTAACCTTATTCAGTTAAAAAGAAGTGAAAAGGAGTATCTGAGCTATTTTTACGGGCCATCAAATTTCTATATTTTGTAATACATTGAAACAGCCATGTCAAATGTAAAACAAATGCTGTCAGAATTTTCTTCAATTTCATTTCAAAGCTTTCAAAATGAATTTTTGACTAGACCAGAAAACCTTTTATAATGTTTATCTAACAGGATATTATTCTTCCCTGGAAATAAGGTGGTTGGATTCAAAGACAGAGATTGTACCTTGGCAAAAGCCTAATTTTTTCCCTTCTATCACACGCCCAACATATTCCTTGAATACAAGGTTGAGTATTTTTTTTCCAAGAAGATGTCAGGATTTTTTTTTTTTGAATTATAGAAACAACACAGACAATATGTAGTACTTGTGCAAATGAGATGTTAACCTCAAAATATATTATTTATTTTATTTTCATAAATAAAATACAGCATAGAATTCTCCAAGTGATTATTATTGAGGTTTTCTAGATTTCATAACATTTTTGCCTATTTAATCTGTCAGTTATTAAAATATGTCTGCAGCATCTTTTTTTTTTTTTTTCCTTGCAATTCTGTCCAATTTTGTGAAATTTATTTTGTGGCTATGGTGTTAGCAACTTACAAATTTAAAATGCGTACCTTTCTGATGGACTGAAATGTTTCCAATCATAAATTGGCCTTCTTTACCTCAATACAATTTTATGTCATGGAATATATGTTATACTAAAGTTAGCATAGCAATGCCAACTCTCTTTTGCCTAATATATCTCTGGTACATTATTTTTATTTGTTTACTTTCAACCCTTCTGCAGCCTCCTGTTTTAACTCTGCCTCCCCTGTGCAGCCCCTTTTGGCTGTTTGGGTCAGCCCTTCAGCCTTTCCATCCGTGAGGGTCCTACTTGTTCCTGTCATGCTCCCAGGGACATTGCTCAGAGCTGCTTTAAACTAAATTCTCAGCTTGATGTGTTTTGGACCACACAGGTAATACGAATTTTCTCTGCCAATCAACCTGAGGGTCAGATTAGGGTAACAGATTCTTAGGGATAATTTCGCCTGTATATTCAGCATCAAGAATTGGGACTAGAAAATTTTCTTGCACTCTCCTGAAAAGTGGGGTAAATTTTAATTTACTGTCTCTCTTTGATATCTCTGAACTCTCATTTTTATGTGGTGGGTTGGGAGACATTAAAAAATAGGAGATGGAGATTATCTTTCTCCCTGTAAACAATGGAATAATCCAATGAATACTGTGGGAATTAAAATTTTTCTTTTCAGACACTGGTTAAGGACATAATCAATTTATATACAACACATGACAAATAAACCATAATTTCAAAAAGTTTTCAGTCCAGCGTATTGCTTACCTTCGTCATTTTACTATACATTCAAGTGAAAAAGGAATTTATATTCCCCTAATTCATTCATGGTATTCCCCTAATACTTCTTTGCTTATTTATTAAAACATTCAGAGGATAATGTCTTCTTAATGTCCCATAAAATCAAGACCCTCCACCAATCTTTGCACATGTTGAGGACCCAGCCATTGTGCCCACTTTCCTTCTGTTCAGGACTCTACTTACTGAGTCCAACATTGGTATAGTGCTTTTACTGTCTCCATAGCTTCTCTCTTTTATTTTATTTTATTTTTGTAGTTTTATTGGCAGGGGCTGGGCTTAAACCTGCCACCCCAGTATATGGGGCCGACACCCTACTCCTTGAGCCAAGGCGCCACCCTCCATAGTTCTCTCTCCAGAATTTTTTTGTCTCTAATATCAAGTTTCAAGTTTGAAATTGTATACAAGTTAATCATCCTTGACTATATGTGTACAAATTCACATTAAATTCATTATTTATGAAGCTTGTTCATATTTTTCTCTATGAAGTATGATGTTCTAAAACATAAAGATTCACTGCTGTAGGATATTAAGGGTTTTTTTAATAAGGTAAGGTAGGTAGCAGACATTCACAAAAGGGAGAGGGGAAAGGAAAGTATCAAGTTTGAGTCTCTATAATCCTCTCAATTCTTTTTTATTTATAATATTCCACTACCCTTTTAGCCTTTAGGTTTAAAATAATAGTAATTTAATTCTGTATTTTAAAATAGTTCATTTTGTACAATGTTCCCAAATGTCAGGAAATACTCTGAAATATCTCAGTCACATGGTCATTCATGTAACCCATTCCTGTTATTTCCTCTAATAAGCAGTTCATCTAATCATGAGACAATCACTTCTACTGCTCACTAGCTCTAATTGTTACCTTTATAAAAAAAAAAATGTAGGCAATGTCTTTTTCCTCCTTGTCCATTAGATTCTAGATCAATACCCTGGAATTTTACTAGCACTAGTTACATTTTCTTTAAAGTTTTTACAATTACGAAGTAAGATTAGAATAGGATTTCATCCAACCACTCACCTACTCAGCAATCAGGATGAGATCTTTGTGTTTATTTGGTCAAATTCCAGCTCTCATCCATTTAAGATTATTTGTCAAACTGTCACATTTTCTGGATTGAATGCTGTGCCATCAGTAGGTCTCAACCTGGCTGCATATTTTGATTACTTAGAATTTTTTTTTTTTTTAATATCCATCATTGGGACCCACCACTTGGAAGTTAAATTAGAAAGTAGACTGGAATGGACATTTTTGAAGTTCCTCAGGTCTGTCTGTCCTTCCTTCCTTCCTTCCTTCCTTCCTTCCTTCCTTCCTTCCTTCCTTCTTTCTTTCTTTCTTTCTTTCTTTCTTTCTCTCTTTCATTCCCTATTTCTTTTCTTATTTTGTTGTTGAAGTTGTCATTGTTGTTTAGTAGGCCCCAGCTGGGTTCAAACCCACTGGCCCCAGTGGCTGGTGACCTAACCACTGAACTGTGGACACCAAGCCAATCCTCGGATGTTTCTAATACACAGTCATGTTTGATACTCAGGGTTAAGTTCTCACAAAGACTTCAAGTTTTAGTGTAAGTTCTCAAGTGCCTACTACCTAAAACCTACTTACAAAATTCCAATTGACACTACATTTTTATTTGAAAGAATTTTCCTTTTTGAAAAATAGTGAAGTACTATAATAGCATACTGTACCTTTACAGTGTAGACTTTTATTTCTGCTCCCATTTTCCTTTCTCCTTTCATCCAGCAAACATCTATTTTCTAATCTTGAACCCCACTAAAATAAGAAATTATCCACTGTCAATTAATTTCCTCTTAATTAAATCAGTATGTTTTCCCTCTGATATTTTATATTATCTATATGGAATTCCATTCTCTGTCCCTTTCACTGATACGTTTTACTTTTGGTTATAGAAGTTGCATGAGTCAGCATAAGTTGAATGCTACTAAGAAGCAGAAAGATCTTTTTTCTTTAAATTCTTGGTATATTTTTCCCAATAAAAGAGCAGTTTTCTTGTAAATTTTTTTATTATGCCTGATTATTATGGAGTAAATATCACATTTTGTGTATTTTGCAACCAGCTTTACACACTTAGCAATGTTGTGTGAACATTGGCCCTGCAGTGTGTTCTACATGCGTACTTTGTTCTTCCATGATGTTTCATTTCATACTTCATTCCCTCAGAGCTGTTTTAAAATAGTTTGCTGTTATAAATAATCTCATAATAGTTAATTTATGTACATAGATACCATATGCTACATTTGTAAGAATGTCATTGGTTCTTTTTCCTTCTTGTAAAGGAACCTCAGGCATCCAGTGATGAGTTTCAAGCTGAAGCATATTACAAACCTTACAATATCAGTGCATGACGCTATCTAACTGGAAATAGTTCTAGGAATTTTACCCTAATATGATCGTACTATTCAAATGAACTCTTTACTGTATGCTGTCTTGTACTTATCTTTCTGGACTCCAAGCTCATTTAAAATTGTTTATGAGAAAAGGAGGTTATTTGAGAATAGAGCAGTATTTTTAGTACCTTTTTTAAAAAAGATCTGAAACTACAAAACAGATGTTTAATGAATTAAAAGAAAACTTACGTTTCTTCATTTATCTCTTTTCTTACATATTATATATAGTGTGACCATGTTTAACAGGCAAAAACTAATATACACGACATGCCTTTTGTGAATGTGCTTGTGGGCATATGGGATATGATCATTGAAACTGGAGACTAAGTCATACAAAACTAGGAATGCTTATTTTATTTTGGTAACATCCCTCATCATTGTGTTTTCACTTACAAATGACAATTATAAAGCAGCTAAATAAACTCATTCCTATCTCTGGCTTTTAACATGCCACAGGAAAGAAGACCTTCTCCCTTACGGACAAAAATACTATTTCTCATAGTTAAAGAGCTCAAAACTCCATCTGTGTCAATATGCAGTGCAGTACATTTAAAACTTTGTATGTACTAAATCATTATAAAATAATTTACCTGGAAATTCGAAACCAGACAAAACAGCATAAATTGAAATATA
Organism: Loris lydekkerianus; assembly: GCA_963574355.1. Taxonomy (NCBI): domain Eukaryota; kingdom Metazoa; phylum Chordata; class Mammalia; order Primates; family Lorisidae; genus Loris; species Loris lydekkerianus. Next base: position 24,120 of record CAUYPK010019405.1, read on the forward strand.
AAGTCTCTCAAATCATAAACAGAAAATGTTCAAAGGATGATGTATTTCCATTCTGAAATGTAAACTCATGTGTTAATAATGCTTGAGTTGCTGTCTTCCTCTGGCATTATTTCCAGTGAAGAGTTAGTCTGATTTAAATTATAGAGTCTAATGATCAGTGATAGTATAGCTACTTTTTTTTTTTTTTAATCACTTCGAAAGTATAAGAGACTGTAACTACTTTGAAATATATGTTGGCAATTCTAATACCTAACAAATACATTTCCCACAGCTCAAGTGATTTTTCTTTTCCTCATAATTTGAGGGTTTTACATTTCTGCATATACCAAACTCACCTTTATTCTAATAACTATTTCACTTAAATATTTATCTCAGATGTTGGTCTTAAGAATCAATGAAACTGCCTCCTAATTACCCAGAAATTATTAAGATAATTCAGTGAGTTGATTTATGTGAATCTGCTTTCAATTTTCACTCTAGAACAGATACATATTTAATCTAAATGTTTAAAAAAGGTCTTCATTGTTATAATAAGCAATCCAAAACAATCACTTAAAAATACTTACAATAAATCCTGTTTACTAGACTATTTATTAGATGCTCTGGTCTTAAAATTCTAGCCTGTCTATAAATATGATAATTTTAACATTTGCCATCTATTTCCTTCCCAGAAGTAATACTCTCAGCAGGCTCACCACTTCTGACATTTTCTTTCGTTTTACGGAGATAAGTGGCATCCTGGAAGCACCTTCCCCACTCCCTGTTGCATTAGCATTCATAATATTAATTGCCAAAAATTACCAGCTGCATGAAGTTTTATCTAACAAAGCTGTGCTGTGGCTTTCTCAAGACAATTTAGTAGCATTTATGTCCCAACCAAACACTTAGGTATGTAAATAGGAAGAAGCCCACAGTATAATTAATATTTAAAAGGTAAAATGTCACACTCCGCTAAGCAATTTTTAACATGTTTCATCCCCCTTCCCCTTTGCTTTAAACTGCATGTTCTTCCTAGAGACGAGGTCTGGGATTTTACTGAGAAAGCTACAATTGATCTCAGCTAAGTGTTTTGCTGACAATTACCCAGGCATGCAGTGCTGAATTCAGGTTGAGAATGAATATATTTATTCTGAAATTTCTCTTGCACATTTGAATACTTCCACTGATATAATGTGTTTAACCCAAGAAGGCAAAGTATTTGAATTAAGTTAGTACAACATGATTTAAATCAGGGTCATGCAAGCCAGAAGCAGTTGGCAGGAAGAAATTCTTCACAATTTGATATATATTGATTAATAACTTACCAATAAAAAGCAAAATACATTATATTCATTTCCAAAATACAATGAATTCAAATTACCTCTATTAGTCAAGAAGTCATTTTAGTCAGATGCATTGGTGATTTGTGAGAGCCACATTCATTTCTCTCACTCTTAAGAGAACTCACTAAAGTTAAAGAAGCTCTTCCTTTCTGTGAAGATGTTGATTTATAGGAAGAAATAAAGTCTGTGCAATTATCTGAAATATCTGCTTATTAGAAAAGGAGGGTAGTGTGATGGATTTGAAATTCTAATTCCTAAACCATAATTTCAAGTTCTTTCTTGAAGGCTTCTAGCTCTTGATAGACTTAGGGAATTAAATAGCAGGAGGTGGTATAAATTCAATGGAAATGATGACTTGAAACTAGGAAAAAAATAACGAATAATTAGGCAAAACCAGCTCATCCAAGAGTAACTACAAGAAAAAGGTTCTCATTTTGGCAAATGGCAAAGGAGAGCTCCTCAGCATAACTAAGAGCCCTGATAAGAATAAAGCATTCGCTGCATAGTCTGGACCAGGGAGGTGAGGAAACAACAGAGTGTCAGAGTGGAAGCATGTGGTGTTTCCTTGACATGCAAATAGATAATTATAATTTACAAAAGTGAAGACGTGTGGCATACCTTGGCTATTTCCAAAATACATATTTTTTAATCTCTACGTACATGTAAACTCATATGTGCCAACTTATATCATTATAAGGGAATTTTGTTGTGTTGTTAATGTATTTCTGCTACTTCAAAGTTGTCGGTGTCGCCGCGCCGCTGACCAGCAGAGACGAGGACACCAACGAAGGCTTCACAAGACTTTATTGCAGGACAGCTCGGAGCACAGCATTCTTTTCGTCCCGGGTGATTCTTCTCCCCTCCATTGTCCTCCCCAGCACCACTCTTATAATGTGGCACAGCCAATCACAGCACAGCACACGTGCACAGGGCATGCACAATTCCTATACAAAGCAGTGGGGCACGCTAAGGCCACGAGCGCAGCATGCGGCCTCCGGGCCAATTAG
>CAUYPK010019407.1:0-14110 GCA_963574355.1 Loris lydekkerianus
CCCACGTGGGCATCTCTGTGTGGAATCACTGCACATCAGCCCTCACTTCCCACCTGACCCAAGTGGGCATCTCTGTGGAATCACTGCACATCAGCCCTCACTTCCCACCTGACCCAAGGACCGAGAGGCATCATGGCCTTCAGCACAGATACTATAGCTAGAAGAGGGAACACCGAAGAAAGAAAATCTTTACAATACTGAAAGAAACAATGATTTCTTAGACACAAAAAATGAAAAAACAAAAAGTTTCATAAACTGGACTTAATCATAATTGTAAATGTTTGCTCTTTAAAAAACACAAGTAAGAAAATGAAAAGGGACCGGGTGCGGTGGCTCACGCCCGTAATCCCAGCACTTGGAAGGTGGAGGCAGGTGGATCGCCTGAGCGTACCTGTGGTTCAAGACCAGCCTGAGCCAGAGCAAGATCCTGTCTCTAAAAATAGCCGGGAGTTGAGTTATGACGGGCGCCTGTAGTCCCAGCTACTTGGGAGGCTGAGGCAAGAGGATCACTCGAGCCGAAGAGTTATAGGTTGCTGTGATCTATGATGCCACCACACTCAACTAGGGGTGACAAAGTGAGACTGTCTCAAAAATAAAGAAAAAAGAAAATGAAAAGGCAAGCCACAGAATGGGAAAATAATGTTTGAATGCATGTGTCTCAAAGGACTTGTACTAAGGAGAATTGTAAACATTTTAAGTTTAAAATTTAGAAAAGGAGAACTCAATAAGAAAATCCACCATTTTTTTTTAAAGGCAAAAAATGTGAACGGACCTTTCACAGAAGAAAAGAGGGGGACATTTAGTCAGTGGGCTCAGAACAAAACTAACACTGTCAGTGATCAGGAAAGACAGATCAAAGTCAAGACTGATAAACCGGGGTCAGACGGCCGATCAGGGGAGTCTAAGAGAGAAAGGTAAAGGCGGGAAAAGAGCACGGTGTGTGTGTGTGTGTGTGTGTGTGTGTGTGTTTCTGCATCTTCCGTGAGCCCCGCTGTCACACCGCCCAAAACAGAACCCTGCTGGTCTCCATTCGTCACCTGCATTTTGTCATGAAACTGCCTCATTATCCACAGTGGGTTTTAAGTCAGAATAATTAATCAAAAGGACAAACAAAACTGATACGGACACTATATAACTAAAAACAAACACTAAGTTATGATCCTGAATCACACATTTTGACAGTGGAATGTGTGAATTATACACTGAGCTGATATGTCAGTGTTGTATGTGGCTGATTGCTGATTAAAGCAGGGGTTATCAAATTCACTTTTTGATGATAATGTTATCGCTTGGTGGGGCGCGGTGGCTCACGCCTATAATCCTACCACTCTGGGAGGCTGGGGCCGAAGGATTACTTGACCTTAGAAGTTCGAGAACGGCCTGAGCAAAGAGCGAGACCTATCTCTACTAAAAACAGAAAAACCAGCCGTGCCTTACAGCAGGTGTCTGTAGTCCCAGCCACTTGGGAGGCTGAGGCAGGAGAATCGCTTGAGCCCAGGAGTTTGAGGTTGCTGTGAGCTGTGATGCCACAGCACTCTACGCAGGGTGACAGAGTGAGACTCTGTCTCAAAAATGAAAAAATATATATCCAGAGAAGAAAGAGGCCAGACATAATATACTTTGTGCTTTATGATTCCATGTTACACAAAACACTACGAAGTGCAAACTAATCTATGATGATGGCACGCAGGTCAGTGGTTGCCTGAGAGAGGGGGAACAGGCAGCAGAAGGAGGGGGGAGGGCAGGGGTGTGAAGACCTGGCCGTGACGGAGGCAGGGGTGTGAAGACCTGGCCGTGACGGAGGCAGGGGTGTGAATACCTGGCCGTGACGGAGGCAGGGGTGTGAAGACCTGGCCGTGACGGAGGCAGGGGTGTGAAGACCTGGCCGTGACGGAGGCAGGGGTGTGGGGTGTGAAGACCTGGCCGTGACGGAGGCAGGGGTGTGGGGTGTGAAGACCTGGCCGTGACCGAGGCAGGGGTGTGAAGACCTGGCAGTGATGGAGGCACTCTGTATCCCAACTGAGAATGGCTTCACAGGTTCATACACCTGTAAAACTCGCCGTGTGGTACACTTTGAGTAGGTACACTTTACTGCCTGTAAATTACACTTCAATAAAAGATTTAAAAACAAATTTTAAACACACTCCTGGGCTAGAAGAGAATGGATAGGGGTGGATTCCAATTCAATCACAGATAAGAAGCATAGATAATTGAGTGCTGTGTCTTTTTTGAGCAATTTTGAGGAAAAGGTTTGAAAAGAACAGACTTTATCCAACAAGTTCAAAAGATATTTTATGTATTTATTTCTTTGAGACAGTCTCACTCTGTCACCCTGGGTAGAGTGCTGTGGTGTCATAGTTCACAGCAAACTCAAACTCCAACTCCTGGGCTGAAACAATCCTGGGACTACAGGGTCCTGCCACGGCTTCCAGCTAGTTTTTCTTAAGAGACAGGGTCTTGCTCCTGCTCAGGCTGGTTTCAAACTCCTGAGCTCAATCAGTCCATCTGCCTCAGCCTTCCAGAGTGCCAGGATTATAGATGTAAGCTACCATGCATGGCCTTCAAAAGATTTTTTTTTTTTTCTTTTTATAGAGACAGAGTCTCACTTTATGGCCCTTTGGTAGAGTGCCGTGGCATCACACAGCTCACAGCAACCTCCAGCTCCTGGGCTCAAGCGATTCTCTTGCCTCAGCCTCCCGAGTAGCTGGGACTACAGGTGCCCGCCACAACACCCGGCTATTTTTTTGTTGCAGTTTTGGCCGGGGTTGGGTTTGAACCCACCACCCTCAGCATATGGGGCCGGCACCCTATTCACTGAGCCATAATGTGTAATTCAATGTCTTGTTAAAAACAGTGAGCTATATTTGGGCGTGGTGGCTCACGCCTATAATCCCACCACTCTGGGAGGCTGAGGCAGATGGATCACCTGAGCTCAGGAGTTTGAGACCATCCTGAGCAAGAGGGAGACCCCCATCTCTACAAAAAATAGAAAAGCTAGCCAGGTTTTGTGGCTGGTGCCCATAGTCCCAGCTACTCGGGACAGTGAGGCAGGAGGATCCAGGTGTCTGAGGTTGCTGTGACCTAGGCTGACACCACAGTACTCTAGTCTGGGTAGCAGAGTCAGACTCTTGTCTAAAAAAAAAAAAGTAATAAACTCTGAGGTTGGGAAGTACCGGGAGTGGTCCAGTTACAAAGGCAGAGCAGCAGAGCCGTGGTGATCCCCCAGCCAAGCCCCAGGGAATGAATACTACCCAACAATAAAGGAGTAACTGCTGACTGCCCGCGACCACCTGGAATCACGCCCAGCCAACCAAGGCAATCTCAAAAGGCTGCATCTACTGTGTGACTGTGCTTCTGTAACATTTTTGAAGTGACAAAATTATAGAAATGAACTGTGAAGTTACCAGGGTTAGGGATGGTGGGGGTTATCAAAGGATAGCATGAGGGCTCTTCTTGAGCTGAGGGGACCATTTCTGATCTTGAACGTGAATACTGGAGACGCAGACCACACATGGGTCAAAACCGCACAGAACTTAGGGCACACAAGTGAATGAAATAAGACCATGGATTGTCGGCTCAGAGCCCATAGCACAGTGGTTATGGTGCCAGCCAAATACACCGAGGCTGGCGGGTTCTAACCCAGCCTGGGCCTGCTAAACAACAATGACAACTGCAACAAAAAATAGCCGGGCATTGTGGTGGGCGCCTGTAGTCCCAGCTACTTGGGAGGCTGAGGCAAGAGAATCGCTTAAGTCCAAGAGTTGTAAGTTGCTGTGAGCTGTGATGCAACAGCTCTCGACCCAGGGCGACATAGTGAGACTCTGCCTCAAAAGAATCAAAAATAAAATAAATAAAGTTCTGGGTGGTGCCTGTGGCTCAGTGGGTAGGGTGCCGACCCTATATACCAACGGTGGCGGGTTTGAACCCAGCCTCAGCCAAACTGCAAACAAAAAATATCAATAAATAAAGTCCTGCCAGGTGACCCAAGGGCCCAGAGACCCCTGCGACATGCACCTGCCCATCCAGCAAGGCAGCCCTGGTCAGACTCTGCTCTGGTGACAGCTTCTCTCCGCCCCTGACTGACGGGTCCCCAGTAGAGCTCAGGGACAGCCACTCAGCACAGACACCGTCTGGCTGAGAAGCACAAAAATTTCCTAAGGGGGAAAAAGAGCGGCCCCCAACCCCAGCCCCCCAGGAGCCAAGCCAGACCTTTTGAGCTGGAGCGCACTTGGGGCACTGGCACAAGGGGTGACAGAATTCCAGGTCTGCTGCACTGGCAGGAGCCTCAGCGTCATCCAGGTCCCCCTCTGTCCACTCCAGAAGGTAACGCACCTGCCGAGGGGAAAGAGGAGCAACGGGCTGCAGACCCACCCTGGCTCTGAGCGGCTAGGGGGCCTTTAACACACACACGGGGGACTCCCAGATCAGGGCCGCACCCCTGCCTCCCTCACCACGTGCCCTCTGCCCCCTCATGAAGACCCCAGGGCCAGCTGCACTCAGGCTTTCCAAAACCCCACCGTTGGAGACTCCTGTCTTCTATCTTGAGTGGGGCAGATTGGTGCTGCCGCTTGCAGGGCACTCGAGAGAGCCTCCTCTTACGACATCTAATTGCACATAGCCAGCAACCTGCCAGCAGGCTCCAGCCACCTTTCTCCCCTGACAGAAGACTCATTCTGGGAAGCCAACAACTGCTTTGCAGACACACCTAGGAAGTTGTGGAGGGAACCAAGGCCTCCCTGAGCCTCCCCGAATCTCCCAACCTCCTCTTAGCTAGAAAGCGCCATCCCACAGGTGAATGTTTTTTTTGTTTGTTTGTTTGTTTTTAAGAGACAGGGTCTCGTAATGTCGCCTGGGATAGAGGCAGTGGTCCTGCACAGATCACAGAGCTCTGCAGCCTCAAGCTCCCTGACTAGAGCAATCTTCTGGCCCCAGCCTCCCAATGCAAGGATGCGAAAGACCCCCAAACAGGTCAAATCCATGTCCCAACAAAAACGAGTTTCTAGTATATTAAATGTGAGGAAAGAAAATGATATAAGCACATTTCTGAGGTGAGGCAGGAGGATGGCTTGAGCCCAAGAGTTTAAGGTTGCAGTGGGCTACGACACCACAGCACTCTATCCAGGGTGACAGAATGGGAGAGCTGGTTGTGAAAAGAGCCTGTCACTGCCCCCTTCCTCTCTAGCCCTGGGGCCCCTACACCTCCTCCTGCACCTTCCAGCTGGAGCTGAAGCAGCCTGAGGTCCCAACCAGAAGCTGCCGCTGCTCCCAGGGTGCCTGTGCAACCTGTAGAACTGTGAGCCACACAACCCTCCCTCCTTCCCTCTGGACACACGGTCACCTCTCCGGGGGTTCTTCCACAGCAGCACACAGACAGGGCAAGCAGCACCCCGGCATTGCCCAGACACAGACAACCATCTCCCTGGGAACTCTGCTGTCATCCTGCCAGATGAATGGCGGCCCTGGGAAAAGGCTAATAATACACTGATAACGACATTTAGATTCTCCACGGCCCGAGGCTGCTTTTATAATCGGATCCCAGGGACGTGTGTACACCGCCTCACGCTCAATCACCAACAGACAGCGCTCTAGACACACACATCCCTGAAAAGCTCTCGTGATATGATTCAGAGCTGCGAATTTGGTAAGTACCTAATTCACTACTTCATTAAGAGTGGAAGTCACATTCCTCTCAGGAAGCTGAGGACAAGCCCAGGAAAACTCCCCATGGGGATCTAACCAAGGCTTCTCCGCTGTCCACTAGTCTCACTGTCAGCCATTAAGGACCCACGCCTGCCTTTGAACCATAGTATCCCCTCCAGCTGCCAATCCAGGGCAAGCAACACCATTTCCTGACTCCTTAGAGACTCAGATCTCAGCCTCCTGGCCCAGGAGTCCCAGCCATCCACAGCTTCTACAAGTGTCACAAACACCTCTGAGCTCTGCCCTGGCCTTTACCACCTCCTCTTCTCCCTGCAACCCTGCGTTCTTTTTTTTTTTTTTTTCTTTGAGACAGAGTCTCACTTTGTCACCCCAGTAGAGTGCCGTAGCATCACAGCTCACAGCAACCTCAAACTCTTGGGCTCAAGCAATTCTCTTGTCTCAGCCTCCCGAGTAGCTGGGACTACAGGTGCCTGTCACCATGCCCGGCTATTTTTAGAGATGGGGTCTCACTCTGGCTCAGATTGGTCTTGAACCTGTGAGCTCGGGCAATCCACCACCTCGGCCTCCCAGAGTGGCAGGATTACAGGCGTGAGCCACCTCGCCCAGCCCCTGTGTTCTCTTAAAAGCAGGCTCTCACTTTGCCCTGAGTCCACATCTGTGTTCTGGATGTGGTCTGGTCTCGTTACAAACAGCTCAGCACATTGCTGGAATTCTAATGTCTAAAAGGCAGGGACCAGCTTCACCAGCCTTTATGTCAATCTGCCTCTGGCCAGGCAAGGTGGTTTACACCTGTAATCCCAGCACATTGGCCAAGGCAGGAGGACTGCCTGAGTTCAGGAGTTTGAGACCAGTCTGAGCAAGATCGAGACCCCCACCTCTACTAAAAATAGAAAAACTAGCCGGTCATAGAGGTGGGCACCTGTAGTCCCAGCCACTTGGCAGGCTGAAGCAGGAGGACTGCCCAGAAGTTTGAGGTTGCTGGGAGTTATGATGCCACGGCACTCAACCCAGGGTGACAGAGTGAGACTCTGTCCCAAACAAACAAACAAAATCTGCTTCAATTTTACTTGTTGAGAAAACATAACATCCATTATCAAATATTTGTTAAAAAGACCACCTTCGATGAGAAACTGAACAAAGATTCCACACGGCTTGAAAATGAATTGGAGTCAGAACACCTTGTTTTAAACCAAGGGCAAGCTTTTTAAAGTGCACCTCTAAAAACTCACCATTTCTAGATCTCCATCAGCAACCGCTCTTAGAAGTTTTTCTACCTTAAAAAAAGGAAGAAGAATGTTAGTAAAATGACTTTAATAATAAAATCATGATTGAAATAGTGTATACATTCCAAAAGGACTAGCTTTTACTTGTCTCCTCTTTGTGGAGTTTTGAAGGCTTATTTAGTATCTTTCAGACACATCCCTAAAACTACTCAGCTAGGACATCCTAGGAAGTTGCTGGTGTGCACAGAACCCTTTGCCTTTGAAGGGGTACAGGACAGGCGCAGTAGCTGACACCTGTAATCCTGGCACTCTGGGAGGCTCAGGCAGGTGGCTCAGACAGCAATTTGAAACCAGCCTAAGCAAGTACAAGACTCCATCTCTACTAAAAATAGAAAAACTAGCACGGTGTTGTGGCAGGTGCCTGTAGTCCTAGCTACTCAGGAGGCTGAAGCAAGAGGATGGCTTGTGCCCAAGAGCTTGAGATTTCTGTGGGCTAGGATGACACCATAGCACTCTATCCAGGGCGACAGAGTGAGACCCTATCAAAAAAAAAAAGAAGATGTATAAAATGTAACGGCCATTTATGTGGCAAGGTGAGATGACAGTCACTCCTGTGATTTGGAACAACATATACTAAACCTGGCCCTCGCTGTCTGAGGTGCCACCAGGGCAGACGCCCCTCCCAGGAGAGATTTCTGGTCTCTGTTAGCCTTTGACCTTGGTGTTCTCTGCTGTGGTTTTGCATCACGCTGAGCTTACAGGGCCCTCCAAGAGCAGGTCACATCCTGGGGGTGGAGGGACACTAGCGTGGAGTCAGTGAGGGGGCCCCCACTCACGGGGAGCTGTCGACGGGACTGAGAGACCTCCAGACCCTGGCAGCCTTCAGTTGGACTGGGGAGACCTACCCGGCTGACACCGAACAAGCTCTAAGGTAAGTGACCAAAAGATCCAAACCAGCTTTTCCAAAACACAATGCATGCACGTGTCTACACAGGTCTTTTAAGAAGTGGGGAATGATGCCCATCAGGCTATCAACAGGGGTGCAACAGGGTGAGGAGACAGAGGGTGCCGGGCAGAGAACACTTCACACACACACACACACACACACACACACACACACACACTCCGTAACATGGTCTGAAACCACTGGACTGTGGGTGGCTTGACCTGTCCTTTTCTTAGAATATTCTCTCTCTCCTCCCCTCCCTCTATTATACACACACTCCGCCAAGCAAAGAGCTACTGCGGACACAGACCAGGGAAGGACAAGGAGAAGTGACAAGCGCTGTGAAAGGCTGCTGGGCCCACGTTGAAGGCGGTGACCTTGGCCACAGAAAAGAAACAGCTGCCCCAGCAACAACCGGCCAACAGCTGAAAGGGCAGCCCTCACCCGGCCATGGCTCGGTAATGGGCTGCCATACCTGCAGGGCCGCCGGGTCCCCTTCCCCGCCCTCCAGTCTGGAAGTGTCACCTCTCTGTAATCTTTCTTGCTGTCCTCTGGCCTGGAACTTGCCGACATGGAGGAGAAGCTGGAGGTGGAGGAGCCCTGGCTGATGGAATCCACAGAGCGCTGAGGGGACGTCACCGGGACCTGCATGCAGCCAGAGGAAAGATGTGGGCACACAGACACTCAAGGGCCGCAGAGGGGCTCCTCCTGGTCCCCAGTGCAACTTCCGGCACAGCGCTGCTGATGTACCTCTGAAGGCTTCGGCCTCCTTTCCAGGGATGGATGACGGGCTTCCATGACAGAGAGGATCTGGAAGGACAAGGGCGTGAACAGTGCCCAGTGAGACGGTGTCACCTCAACAAAGTGCTGTCTCCCACACCACCACCCCCCCCCCCAGCCTGCCCGCCTCCTCCTAATGTGGCTTGGCCAGAGGCTCAGGTCGTGCGGCCCAGCCATACCCTTGGACAGACAGAGAGATGGAGACGCAGAGCGGGTGGGGACGAACCCAGGATCACACCTACGAAGTCAAGTTTCCATGTGTGCTCCTGTCCCACGGGAGGAGTCGGGGCTGTCCACACACCACTCCAAGGGGAAGAGACTGCCAGACATACAAGGGGCCTCCAAGGCTACCTTGTCCAGCCCCCAGGCACAAAGCCTCTCCACAATGGCCTCTCCATCGCCACCCATGGGTCTGAAGCAGAAACGGCTGAGAGCCACACCAGGGAGGCTGCTGGCTCCTTTCCCCTGCACATGGCCCTCCGGAAGGGCCTCTGGTGGGAGCTACAGTGGGTGGCCGGCACACTGCTTCACACTATAATCCCAGCACTGTGGGAGGCCCAGGCAGGTGGACTGCTTGAGGTCAGGATTTCAAGACCAGCCTGAGCAAGACCCCATCTGTACTAAAAATAGAAAAACTCAGGTGCTGTGGTGGGTGCCTATAGTCCCAGCTCCTCAGGAAGCTGAGGCAAGAGGATCACTTGAGCCCAAGAGTTTGAGGTTACTGTGAGCTGTGATGATGCCACAGTACTCTACCCAGGACAACAGTGACACTGTCTCTAGAAACAAATAAATGAAGATAAAAATAGAAAACCTAGCCGGGTATTATGTTGGGAACCTGTAGTCCTAGATACCCGGAGGCTGAGGCTAGAGAATCGCTTGAGCCCAAGAGTTTGAGGCTGCTGTGAGCTGTGATGCCACAGCACTCTACCGAGGGCGACAGGATGAGACTCTGTCTCAACAACAAAAAAAAAAGAAGCTCCAGTGGCAGAAGAGCCCCCCACACCCCCAACCCCAGGGCAGCTCAGCACCTCAGTCCTGGCAGGTCTAGCTGCCACACAGCTGTGGCCCTGTGCATGCCTGGGCAGCCGGCTCGGGCCCCTGGAGGCAGGAGCTACTGCCCATCTCACAGGAACAGTAAATGCAGAGGGCAGGAGGTGGCTCTGGAGGGGACAGGATGTTACCACACAGATTGTGGAGAAGGTTTCACAGGAGTGCGTTTCTCTCCCTCTCACATGTAGCTCTCTGGACACACATCATCCCACATGCTACAAGGGAGCCAGTAAAGGACCAAGAGACAGAAAGCTGGGCCTGTGCAGAGGGGCCAGCTGGAGACCTACCTGGAAACAGAATTGCTCTGGACGGCCCAGGGAGCTCACTGCTGGGCCCGCCCTGCGGGGGATCTGCCCACCCGCTTTCTGTGAGGCGCCCCTCACCAAAGCTCCCAGAGGTGCTCCTGCTCCCTCCCACTCATACTGGGGGAGCTTTTTCCCTATGTGTTACCAAAACTGTGTTTTCAGAAATGACTGCCAGGAAAAGGGGGTGGTGGGGGTGGTGAGGAGGCTCAATTAACAAATCATCATGGAACGAAACCCATGACGTTCAACGGCAGCCAAATGAGAGGGCAGTTTCCAGGCACCAAAGGGGAAGCAGCCAGGGCCACAGCTCCCCCAATCCCTGTCCCCACTCTGCTCTGCCATGAGCCTCTGTCCCATTTTCACACACTCTGTTCAAGGACAGATCAGCACACACAAAGACAGATCAGCAGGCCCAGGCAAACTCTGCCGAAGCAGTTCTGGGAACACTAAGAAAAAACTGCCAGTAAAACTGGAAATAATATAAATAAGTAACAAGGAGGTCCCGAGGGCAGCAGAGAGGGTGCAGGCCATGTTTTGCCCTCGGGAGCTAATGCACAATTTGTCTGTCAAGGCCAAGACAATTGATCTATGGACATTGATTTTTTTTAAAGCTGTACCGCCGCTCAGAGATGGAAGGCGCTACCTTGGAGTTTAAGGCGCACGTGAGTGGCGTCTCTTTCAGCCTGTTCTGCGTCTCTGTGGAGGCTCCGTTTTGTAGCAACGTCTCTATGATGCCCTGGTAGCCCCAGCGTGCAGCAATGTGCAGGGGGGTGTCTCCTTTCTCGTTGCCGATGTCCAGCCGACATGACTGCGCGTCATAGTAGACCAGAGCCTTCACACACTGCAGGGACGGTGGCAAGTGACGCCATTAATAACAGCTACGCCTTGAGCACCACCTGTGTTTTCCCTAACTCAGCCACATCCCAGTTCAGCCAAGGCTCTGCTCACCATGTGTGTGTGTGTGTGTGTGTGTGTGTGTTTGTGTATAACAACAAACAGAAAGAACCAAACGTCAGGACACCTCAAAGGACACAGCTGCCAATCAGTAAGAAATGGTGGACTGAGCCTTTGATGTCTCCGTATATAGAACAGAGCTACCATAGCAGCCTGAGGTGGTGACCCCTGGGAGCCTGCCAGCACTCTGTCCCCTGGCCTCCAGCTTTCCACGGGCGTTCGGATCTGGGGAGTGTTCTTACAGCTCCCTAGCTGGTAAGGTAGCTCACAGGGCCTAAACTGTTTTGCACAATGGCATGGGTTCCTTCTGAACACCTGGTTTCCTTCTGGGAGTATGGGGTTTAGGGGATTGGGTGCTTCCATGACCAGCCTGCAGGAGAAGCCCCAGCACTGGGTCGCTCATGAGCATCCCTGGTGGACGCCCCTTTGTGTGTCCTGTTATGACTCATTGCTGGAGGAATGAAGCATGTTCCATGTGGCTCCATGGAGACAGGACAGTGTGAAGCTCACCCCGGTTTCCTCGGGACTTTGTCCAGTTGCCCCTTCCCTTGCTGACTTTGCTGTGTCCTTCCACTGTGATGAAAGGGCAGCCATGTGCTGAGCCCCATGAGTCCCAGCAAAGCACTAAACCTGGAACCCTGACCTATTAAAGAACGGCCTAGATCTATATCGAGTCATCATAAGGACATTTGCACTAGACTGCTTATCATAGCTCAATTTACTAGCAGCCTAAATGCCCCCCAACCCAGGAATGGATTATGTACACCATACATATTGGAATACTGTTCAGCCATTAAAAATGATGGAGACGGAAGTGGAACACATTATTCTTAGTAAAGCATCACGAGAATGGAGAAGCATGAATCCTATGCACTAAATTTTGATACGAGGACAATTAATGACATGGCGGGGAGTGGGGGGTGGAGGAAGGGGAGAGCAGAGAGAGAGGGAAGGAGGGAGGAGGGTGGGGCCGTGGTGTGCACCACACCTTTGGGGGGCAAGACGCAATTATAAGAGGAACTTTACCTAACAAATGCAATCAGTGTAACCTGGTATCTTGTACCCTCAAAGAATCCTCAACAACACAACAAAAAAAACCAGCATTTCTGCATGGGTTGGGGCGGGGCAAGCTACACTCACATCCTCGTGGCCGAAGGTGCAGGCCAGGTGGACCGGGGTGTTGCCGTTGTTGTCCTGCACATCAGCACTGGCCTTGTAGTGGAGCAGCAGCAGCTTCAATAAGGAGAGAAACAGCAGATAAACAAGACCCACAGGGGGCACAGGGGCCACTCAGGCACAGCCTCCGAGGGAAGCTCCACCAGGGTCTAGAAGGGGCAAGTCACTTGTTCCCATCTTAAATGCTATTCACTCACTCACACCACTCTGAAAACTGTATCATTGCAGCCGGGGGGCTGGGCACAATGGCTCATACCTGTAATCCCAGCACTCTGGGAGGCCCAGAGTGGAGGATCACTTGAGCTCAGGAGCTCCAGACCAGCCTGAGCAAGAGTGAAGTTCATCTCCAATAAAAATAGAAAAACTAGCCTGGGCATTGTGGCAGGTCCCTGTAGCCCCAGCTCCTTGGGAGGCTGAGGCAGGAGGATCACTTAAGCCCAAAAGTTTGAGGTTGATGCGAGCTACAGCACTCTACCCAGGGCGACAGAGTGAAACTCTGTCTCACTCGATCGATCAATCAATCAATCAATCAATAAAACTATCCTTGTTGACAAAGAGTTTAGGGATTGGAGAAGTAAGTCCACAACCCCACCCTTTCTTTTGTTTTGGAGACAGAGTCCCACTTTGTCGCCCTGGGTGGAGTGTCATGGTGTTGTAGCTCACAGCAACCTCAGACTCTTGGGCTCAAGTGATCCTCCTGCCTCAGCCTCCCAAGTAGCTGGGACTTCAGGCTTCATGGAGAGAGGACAGTGTGAACCTCTGATTTAGTTCATTACCACGCCCATTCCAATTTTCTATTTTTAGTAAATATTTAGATGGAGTCTCGCCCTTGCTCAGGCTGGTCTCCATCTCCTGAGCTCAAGGGATCTGCCCACCTCAGCCTCCCAGAGTGCTGGGATTACAGGCCTGAGCCACCAAGCCCAGCACAATCCCACCCTTTCTTCTCATAGATGATCAGGAAGTTTCAAGTCTAAGTCTAACGATTTTATCCAGTGGACCCAGGAAGGTGCCTCGGACCCCTGACCCTCGCTGCTGCCACAGCAGAGCTGGTGTGGGACAAAGGAGGCACGACATGGGGGGTGGACATACCGGCTGGCATGAGTGCACGGGGACACACAGAGCCAGGTGACGGCCCTGCCACTCACCGTCACACTCTGATAGCCCTTCTGACAGGCCAGATGAAGTGGCGTGGACCCATGATAGTCCGTGGCGTTCACCACCGCGCCCTTGGAGACCAGGAGGTCGATGAGAGATGCCTGCCCTGCAGAACGGGAGACTTCAAACAGAGAAGCAAGGCAAGGACAGGCCTTCCACACTCAACTTGGAAGCCACGGTGCTAGTTTCCCCGAGACCCTGGGAACACTCAGAAACACACCAGGAGGTGTGTTTTCTGCTCAAGAGGAGCCCCAGCTAACATCTGGGGTGGCCCGTGGAGGGGACGGGCTGAAGGCCACCTCTCAGCAAGAAAGGCTAATGGAAAGAGCCTTCGAGGCCCACAGGAAATTCCAAGGTTCAGTTCATGGGATGGAATGTGACACGGCCACTAAAAATCGTGACAAGGAGAAATGTTTTTATATATTGCCATGTGAAAATCAGTCCCACACTATTACATATTTCACACACACACACCCAGGCAAGCAGAAACTCCAGACACTCATAAATCAAAACTATCTCCAGGAGAATGGGAGGATAGCTGGTGACTCTGGAGGAGTCTGTTTTCTACCTTAAATGTTCATCATTAAAGAAAATAAAAATATTTTTTATAGGCACAGTGAGAAGAACTCCAAGCTGCCAATCCTGAAGCCATTCCTGGTGCCTGGCCCCAAGTTTTCCCTCACCGGCCGGCAGCCCAGGGCGCATCAGGCAGCCTGTGCCCATGATAAGACCACTGATCGCCTCTCTTCTCTTTCCAGCCCTTGGCGGGAGAATGGGTGCGGGGGGGGGGGGGGCAGGAAAAAGACACACCCACCACCGCCCCCAACACCCAGGCCTGGGCTTCATCCCACCACCCCCGT
>CAUYPK010019409.1:0-28756 GCA_963574355.1 Loris lydekkerianus
TATGGCAAATTTCTTCAACATATGAATGTCATTAAAGTATTTAATTTCTCCATTATAAATGAAAGTTAGTTTAGGTAAATACAGGATCCGGGGTTGAAAGTTATTTTGTTTTTGGAGATTAAAAGTCGATGACCACCCTCTTCTGGCTTGAAAAGTTTCAGCAGAGAGATCTGCAGTCATTCTAATATTCTTCCCTTTGTAGGTAATGAATTTTTTATGTCTGGCTGCTTTCAGAATATTTTCCTTCATATTAACACTAGTGAAGTTAATTATGATATGCCTGGGGGATGTCTTATTTGGATTTAGTTATGCTGGGGTTCTGAAACTGTTTGCTATCTGAATTTCAGAATCTCTTAGCATGTCTGGAAAATTCTCTTTCATAATTTCATAGAGAATGGCCTCTGTGCCTTGCAAGGCCACTTCATCACTTTCAGGGAAGAGGCTGATATTTAGCCTTCTTCCAATTATCCCAGAGCTCTCTGAGAGAATGATTTGTTTTTGGTTTCCATTTCTCTTCCTCTTTGAATATTTGGTAGCATTCAAAAGCTTTGTTTACAATGTCAGAAATCCTTTCTTCTGCTTGGTCCACTCTGTTACTGAGGGATTCTACTGTATTTTTCAAATCTTTGAGGGCTGCAAATTTTTTCTTCAGTGTGTCAAAATCCTTGGTGGTTTTGTCTTTAAATTCGTTAAATTTTTGAGACAACTTTTGAATTTCTCCTTGAATTTCTAATCCTGACTTTTGAATTACTCCTCAAATTTCTACTTCCAAATTTTTCTTCATTCTATTAATCTTGTTTGCAATTCAAATTCTAAATTCAATTTCTGACATCTCAGCGAGCTGTTTATGAATGGGATCTTCAGTTACATCTGCCATATCTTTCCTTGGGGGTGTTGATCTATTCTGTTTATTCATGTTACCAGAGTTTTTCCACTGATTTCGCCCCATGATTATTTTACGCCATTTGATTTTTCCTCTGGAGCTTTATTGAGGACTCGTACATTGGTAATGCATGAGAAACTGGGGACCCGTTTGGTGTGGTGTGGTTATGTGGTTCTGTCTTGTTTTTGTGGTCTCTGTTTGACCCTAGTGAAACAGTTACTCTGGGTTCAAGTCTCAGCTGTGGAGAAATACCAGCAATTAAGTCACTTCACCCCCTGCAGGCAACAGTTGGAAAAGAAAAATCCAACCTTCCTACAACCACGCACTCAGGGCACCACTTGAATAGTCCTCAGGTGATTGGCTCTGTTCAAAAGGTCCGAATCAATCGTCTCAGTCAGCATCTGTCTCAGGTGTGAGAGTTTCAAAGGTCTCTGGGAACTGAATCACAGGTGTCTGGTGATTAACTCAGATATGACTTGTTCCAGTGCTCCGTGAAGTCAGGAGGACCCACCTAGCAAATAGATTAGTCTGGGAAGGTTGATGCCTCCTTTCCCACCTTACACCTCTGTCACACCCAGTCACTGATAGCCTTGTAGGGCTGTGGCTCAGTTGCCTCCTGTGAGCAGATACTACTGGGGTTTGCACCTGCCTGAATCACAAGGAAGTCTATATGTGCTCAGCCAGGCCATTGCTCTCAGCCTCTATCCAGCAGGGGGTGGTGAGGCTTGACAACCTCGGTCGTTTGATGGAGGCTGGTGGTTGTTCCATCAGTTACAGCCCCGCCCCTGATTGATATTACTGACAGAACAGAACAACTTTGTGGGAATTTGTTTTTGTCCCTGCTAAATTTCTCTACAGAAGAGAAGCTGTTTTGAGTTCCCAGAACCTTTGCTTCAGGCCCTGTCTTTACTCATGAAGGTTAGTATTCGTAGCACGGTCAGCTCTAGCCTACTGCCTTCCTTTGTCTATAGTATGATGATCCCCTGAGGGCCAGGTGCATCTTAGGCTCAGTAAAGTGGTCCTCTGGGTCAGCCCCGCCCTGGGAATTTCCTGGCTCTGTGCGTACGTTTTCTAGTCCCTTCGCTACACCCAGGCTGGTACTGCCACAGGCAAACCCTTTACTCACGAGGCCTGTGTTTCAGTCCCAGATCTCTTCCGTGGTGGTTGCCGTCTGAGAAGATGCTGGGCCTCCTCTGGTTGCCTAGGGAGATGGGTCGTGACTTCGGAATATCCAGGCATGGGCTGTATTGTTGCCAAAAATGGCTGCTGCTCTGCACCTCAGGTTACTGCCGGTCCGGCAGTCATCTCACTCTTGTGCCGCAGAATCAGCACTGATCAGCTGCAGTCCAGGCCCTGTCTACACCCTTCGAGAAATCACACAAGAATCTGGACTCCTGGGGGATAGGCCTCAAGACCTCAGAGTGATTATGGAGGGGAGTGCTGGGAGCTCAGAATTGCAGGTTGAAACACCAAACTCATTGAGACCAAATGAACAAATAAACAGATAAAAATGCTACCAGACACACAAGCCCACAGATCCACAAACAATCAGAGACACACAGACATGCAGACAACAACAACAACAATAAAAAACTACACTAAAAATAATTATAATCATAAGAATAATTGAGAAAAAAAGGGTAAAAAACATACAAACAAAATGAACAAACAAACAAAAAACCCTCTAGACAGCTGATGTTAGCACTCTCAGATGCCATAGGAAGGGAAGAAGAGGAAGAGAGAAGGGAGAAAAAAAATGTGGTGTTCATAGAAAAGTTAAAAAAGAAGAAAGAAAAAATTTAAAATAGAAAAAATAAAAATAAAAAATATATAAAAAATAATAAAA
Organism: Loris lydekkerianus; assembly: GCA_963574355.1. Lineage (NCBI taxonomy): Eukaryota > Metazoa > Chordata > Mammalia > Primates > Lorisidae > Loris > Loris lydekkerianus. The sequence continues at coordinate 2,730 of CAUYPK010019409.1, forward strand.
ATTAACGATAGTTCCCCCAAGAAAATGATGAGAGAAAACAAGTCACCAACCACAAAAATATTATTCTTGTATATATGTAGAAATATACATCTATATATATGACCTAGGGATCAACTTTTGTAGGAATATATTTATAATGCAATATACTTTCTGGACACCAGGTGGTGCTGTGAGTGGTTTCCAGGCTTATGCCTGATTCACAGTTTATACTGGTACCACGGTAACCACCCTACCTGGCCAATCGCCATTTTGGAGTTTCTGTAAAGGTTTTTTTTACCTAATTGTTGTGCAACCTCAGCTGCTCTGTTCCAGACAGCACCTCCTATCCCACCTCCCAACTCACTGCAGGAGCACACGCTTCACAAATCTTTCCACTCTGTTCCTGCATTCTTCTGCAAACTGGTAACTGCAATCAGCTTTGGGGGAGGGTGCTGGCTGGTGCCGGGTCTTGCTGCCGCTGCAGCTGCGGCACGTGGAAACCTTTTACTCAGTTTTTGTGGCTCAGAGTGTCACTTTTGAATCTGGAATTTTGAGTCCAGCCACTCGCCAGTTTGCTGCACAGCCTGAACTGCCAGCCTGCACCAATATTCCCCACCAGGAATGGTCCGGTCTATTGAATCACTCCTGTTGTTCTGGAGGAAGGTTTCTGTCATATTGGACAATTCAAAATGTCTGTTTCCCAGGCGGGATCCCTTCCTTTCAATTTTCCATCGGGTTACTTAGTTCCTTGTGATTCTGAGTGGCTCCCCTTTCGGGTGCCAAACTCTGCTCAGGAATAAATTTTTGTCTGTTGGGTTTTATCAGGAATTGCAAACTGCTGTCTTCCGTGGGGGAGGAGCCTCCCGGCCAGCACAGCCAAGCAGGGAAAATCTCTACAACAGAGTCTGTGGTTTTGAATTATACCTCATATACAGCAATCTGCCAATTCACTGTGCGTCTCCAGCTGTCTGTCCACATCAATAATCCATGTGGGGAAAAGGTCCAGACCCCCCTTACTCTCACCTGATGACTTGGGAGAGGTGGGCTACACAACCATCCTGTCTGCCATCATGCTCTGCCTCAGGAGCATATTCTTTGGGGAAATCTTCATGATAAGTTAATAAGGCAATAAGCAGTTTTTTTCACTCTGGAATAGCCAAATAAGTATGGCTGTTATTCTGAATAGTTCCATTCTCCAGAAAGGAATCTTTTGTGTTGTATACGGATGGAAAAAACTTAACTGCAATTATTCTGGTAGCTGAGTAAAGGAAGGGGACTGGGGGTCTCACCTTTCTGTATGTAGAATTTAACTTAAGTACCCTCTTTTCACTACAGTGATTCACTCAACTACGTAAAGCTTTCTAGAAAACAAACTTACTGGCTCAGTGCCTGTGGCTCAAGCGGCTAAGGCGCCAGCCATGTACACCTGAGCTGGCAGGTTCGAATCCAGCCTGGGCCCCCCAAACAACAATGACAGCTGCAACCAAAAAATAGCTGGGTGTTGTGGTGGGTGCCTGTTGTCCCAGCTATTTGGGAGGCTGAGGCAAGAGAATCGCTTAAGCTCAAGAGTTGGTGATTGCTGTAAGCTGTGATGCCATGGCACTCTACCCAGGGTGACAGCTTGAGGCTCTGCATAAAAAAAAAAAAAAAAAAAAAAAAAGAAAGAAAAGAAAAACTTACCTTCTTCTGCCAGGAAATTAGGATACCATGGAGGGAAATCATTTAGCTACACAGGGCAGATCTGAGCTATCTCAACCAATCCTTATATTTTCACTCATGCCAAAACTTTTACATGTTGCCTCCAGTTTCTAAATCTTTCTGCAGATTAATGCTGTAAATTGACTTTCTAGTCATTTCACTTCTCTCGCCTCCTCCTGTGATTTGTAGGATTTCAATGTTCTGTCATATCTAAATCTTTTATTGTCACTTTTGTAGGGTTGAGATGAGGGTAGTGATGAATGTATATACATATAATCCACTATGTTTAATTGGTGGTATAGAACTTTTTCTAAATATTATTAAAACTTTATATTAGTACATGTCCTATACTAATGTGACAGTAAAATGGCATCTATATAATTTATAAATATATACATATATATACATATCAAATTGTCTATTTAAAATTGCACATAAACTTTATGGACACTTTGTATATTTGAGGTTGTGCTTGAAAATATTTACTGATGGAGGTATTGGGTCAAAAATAACTAGAAACTGCTAACTTTAAGGATATCTAATTAAATTAAAAAGAATCTTATGGTATATAAATACTAGGTGAACTGAGACTTCCTTAAATAACAGATACTAAAAGTTTTATAAGAGCAAAATAGGACAATTAAAATTATACAGTTTTGTGAGCACAGAAACCAAATGTACTAGATTAATCATATGAATTTCCAGAAGGTGCCTTTGTGTAGAAATCTCATGAATCATACTGAACCTCAATTTATGGGACAACTGTTCAAAAATGAAGTGTCCTGATTTGAGATTTTTTTTTTTTTACTTTAGTAATTTGTTTTCTTTCTTTCTTCATGCACATTTATGTCTGACAGAGATACTAATACATGAAGTTTCTCTTTTGAGTGATTTACTGGGCTAGAAAAGTTTTAAGGTTATTCCTAAGTGTAATATCCTATGATTTAAGATCAAATTAAAAGTTACAAAATACTGTAGTCTAGTCAGTCTTGAATAAGCAAAACAATTCAGAGTGATAGTTACGTGTATAATGCATTTTGTAGTTATAATTTCATGTTTACTGTTCACAGCTGAAGTTTTATCTCACTGCATGATATTTAGAAAGTCATTTAGACAGAGCTTATTGATGCTTTCAAAGCAAGGGCTCCCCTAGGTGGGAGAGTTCTCCATCCATTGCACTGGACTGTTTTTTGTGTGGATTGAAAGTAATTAGATGTTTGGCTTTTGTAGTATAGTTTTAAGTCTTATCTTGAGGACACCTAAGGTTTATGTAATACCCTGGCATCAGTCAATTAGACCAAGAAAAAAAAACAAGTCAATTTTATGAGTCGACATGAGTCAGGTGTTTGATTATCCTGAGAAAACAGGAGTCTGTCTCCTTTCATTGAAGCTTTCCTTCTGCCATTGATTAACTATGGACTCTTGTTCTTTTGACCCTCGCTAATTTTGTTGCACAGTCTGTCATTCTTTATCTGGAGTGAGAGAGAGACTCCTCTGTAAGTATAAACATCTGATGAGGCTGAGGGGCTGTCAGTCTATTCTGGGGTCAGTTGATGTTCATAGGGTGTATTTGCATAGAGGGTCAGGGCTGGGGCTTGCTGCCTTGCACATTTTCCAAGACCAAATTACAGGTCTGACCCTTCCTTTTACAAACAGCAATAATGGTTGGACAGCCAACACCAGCATGGATGTCTACAAAGTAAATTTTGATTTTCTCTTCATACTATTATTTTTTAAATTATATGCTTACTGATGTAAAATCCCATTGTTATGTGCAAATGGAATTTAGGGACTGAATAATTAAATTGCTCTTGTCAGCCAAGGATTAGATGCTGCTAATTCATTTTACTCTCAGTGTCTACATATCAACATTTTTAGTGACTTGTTTAAAACAACTTTGGATCTAATCCTTAAACTAATATGAACAATTGGAATAAGCTTTTAAAAGCTATTGCTGCAAATTTCATGTTATTTTTTGGATATCATTTAGATTTCTATATCCATTCTCTAAATCTTGCTAAATTTGTTTGTTATACTGTCATAAGAGATTGCTATACTAATCTTAAGAACAATTTTCTAAAATGTTGCCAAATTCTGTAATGGATTAGATATTAGATACAGAAAGAGGAATTTACGGAAATGAACTTATTTCTGAATGAGCTGTTTACGGTGAGATATGATCTAACACTGCTGAATACTTTTTCCAACTTAATACCTTAACCACAGACGATCAAACTGAAATGTGACATTTACAGACCGATGATGCATTTAGATACTACAGGAATATATTGAACATTCCAGAGAGCCAGAAGAGTACAGGCTTAAGAGCACAGATTGACTTCTATTCTGACACTGTCACAGACATCTATAAAATGAGGTACTAAAATTTTATCCTTATCTGGATCTAAAGAGCTTCATCTTTTGCTTTTCTCTCACACCTACCTCTACTCTTACTGTGTAAATGTGCAGGTACCTGAGTATCCTGTTTGATTTCTGACCCTCCACACCCTCATTGTTTTAGATTGTATTACAGTCACTTTTTTCTTAGTCTGATGGCTTATCTTTCCAGACAAAATTCTTTTTTTTTTTTTTTTTTTTTTTTACTGTGACACCTTTGACTAATCAAAATAGAGAACTCTTCCTCTGTGCCACTGCTTATCAAATCATCCCATCATCGTCACAGAATATAGTTATATTTATTAACATGAGGCTCTCCCTCAGTACTGTGTACTCTCAGTACCCATTAAATGTTCAATGGATGCCATTTCTTATGCCTGTGATGTGTCATATCCAGTATTAGTTACTATATAACAAACCATGTGAATTTATTAGGGACTTAATAATTAAAAATTTTAATAATTAAATAATTTAACTAATTAATGATTAAATTAAATTAGCTGAAAACAACACTAATTTGGATGATTTTTCTTAGTCTCCTTTGAGCTTACCTATGTGGCTGCAGTAAGCTGGCAACTTGGCTGGGACTGGATGGTATAACATGGCCTTTCTCATGTGTCTAGTAGCTCAATTGGAATAGTTGGGATGACTGAACCTGTCTTCGCTGCAAACTTTCACCTGGGATTTTTCACATGAGTGGGCAAATCCGGTGGACATGTTGTATAAAGCTTATAAAGGCTTTGCTGTGTCTTATCTTCTGATGTTCCCTTGGCCAAAGTAGATCATGTGGCTAAGCTCAGGGGGAATTACACAAGGGCCTGGATGCTGGGGGAAGGCCGCTAATGTCACAATTTTGCACACACATTCACATACCACCATTGCCTATTAAAAAGTTTTCATTCAAGATTTGTTTTGATTATTTTTCTGCTTCTAAAAGCCTTCCATGTTCTCTCTAGAGTTTTTCTTACATGTGTCTCTTGCAGCAGCAAGGCACTCATGAAGAACTTGGAAGATGTATTCATATATACTCCACTTTGTTCCAAAAATATTTTAGGGCATCAACTTGGAAATAGGGGATGTAGGGTCATTGTGGAAACTTTATCTGTGTAACTCATGATATAGGATTTAATACATGTTGCTTCCCAGGTCAAGTCAGTGCTTATGGAAGGTACTAATAAATCCAAAAGAAATTTCTTATTTCTCAAATTTCAATTTTGAAAAGATAAAAACAAAACGATCCCCTGTACTCTGTGCTTATAAGGATTCAGGGAAAGGGGCACTGTTATGTGCAGTGGGAAAGAAATTGTGGCAGCTGTTCTGTAAGGTAATTTGCTAGTCTGCATTGAGGCCTTAAGAAGTTCATATTGAGTCAAGTCAAACAATTTTACTTTTAGAAAACGATTTAAAGGTATATAGAGAATTAATTAAATTCTATAAAACATGGTGTGTGTAGGGATTGTGTGTGTGTGTTCAGTGATAAACAACTGTATTAAGCACACTCTCTTGGGACTTGGAGAGTGTGCTGATGCCTATTGGGGTAATAGCCAGATTTTTACTGGAAAAGGACCAAAAAGAAATAAAGTGAGCAAGAAAGGTTGTTGGTTGAAAGCGACTGAGTGAAGGGGATAAGTTTTTTTTTTTTTTTGGGGGGGGTAGAAGAGAATTGTAGGTGTGAGAGATTGAGAAGTAAAAGGACTCTTAAATTTTTGCTAAAACGTATATTTATCTTTCTCTTTTGGAAGAGACTGTTGCAAATAGCATGTTAGCTATTGAACTGAAATAGCTTTGTGTATGACACCAGGTTGATGTGAAACATTCAAGAACTCCCAGCTTATGTATAATATACGTATATGAGGTCAGCCAATCAAGGTTGACGTGGGGTGAGTTGGGTTTGATGATGACAACTTAATACCTCGTCAAATTACAGTGACCCTATACATCAAACTCACATTAGTGGGTGCCAGACATGTCTGAAATATGTTTGACTATTTCACCCACAGGCAGTTTTTTTCCTTCTAATCACTTTTTAAACCACTTCTATAATATATATTTTATATACAATTTAGTGTTCTATAGACCACATGAAATAATTATCTCTGAGAATAATCGCTAAGAGTGATTTATGAATTATCAACTACTTTCAAAGCCAATGTTTTCACTTGCTGCAATTTCAGGGAAAATTTTTATTCTAGAGAAAAAAGCAACATAGTAGATTTCGGTGAAAAAAGATAAGGACATTTTAAGAAAAAATTAAGGAAAACTTTAATCAGAAAATATTTAAGAAAAATTCAGTGAGACAATATAATCCCTATTTTTTTTTTAAATAAATAATAGCTGTGTACATTAATGCAATCATGGGGTACAGTGTGCTGGTTTTATATACCATTTGAAATGTTTTCATCAAACTGGTTACCATAGCCTTCATGGCATTTTCTTAGTTATTGTGTTAAGACATATTCTACACCTAGTAAAGTTCACATGTACCCCTGTAAGATGCACTGTAGGTGTGGTCCCACCAATAGAATATTATGCAGCCTTAAAGAAAGATGGAGACTTTACCTCTTACATGTTTACATGGATGGAGCTGGAACATATTTTTCTTAGCAAAGTATTTCAAGAATGGAAGAAAAAGTATCCAATGTACTCAGCCCTACTATGAAAGCAATTTATAGCTTTCTTCTGAAAGCTATAACCCAATTATAATCCCTATTTTCAAGTTATAAGAAAACAAGAACAAACAGTCCAATGGAGTTTACAACCACAAAAAAACAGGAGTCCTATGTTCAAGAAGAATTCATACTTCCTGAGGTTTAGCATAAGAGGAAAACAGGATCTTAGATGCAAATGAAAAGATCAACTGATATCCAATTATATTGGCTCTATATTAATTTCCATACAGTACCTCACTTAACTGAAATCATTTACAGCCAGTGCTGTTAGTGGTTATTAACAGCAAATCAAGCAAAATGGGCTTAAGTAAAAGGGGAACGTAATGGCCGTTCAAAGTGGAAGGTACAAGCAGGGCTGTTTGATGAAGGAGCTCAGATGGGATGATCAGGACCCCGTTTCTCTCTGTCCTTTTGCTGCTTCTGGATTACATCCCCCTCAGGTCAGCATAGTTTTGTAGCTGTTCCAGCCTTGTAACCTCACCATTTTTGGCTTCTTTTCTAAGTGATTCAGTAAAAGAATGGGATTAACTCTGGTTGACTGTGATGTTGGGAAATGCTATGTGTTGGTTGACTTAGGCCTGGGTCATTGACCTTTTGGGCCCTGGGGAGGCCTGAACCACCCACTGGAGTTAAAGGGCTGAGTTCTCAAATGAAAAGTGGAGGTATAAGACCACACAGTGGAAATGGAAAAGGCAATGATCGATGTCTACCATGTGTACCAAAATTTATCTTATTTTAAAATCTACAATTGTCCTGTCTTTTAAAATACTTAATTAAAAAAGAAACAGTGTTGGGTAAAGGCCATAGTTGGGTCAGTAAAATGTACTGTTTTCAGTAATTGGAAGGTTTCCAAATTTCCTTTATGAAATTTGGAATTTTGATGAATTTTGATGAATTTTCTAAAAATGTGTATTGAGTTAAAGTGCACCAACTACAGTACATCCTATCTTCTCCTGTTCTCAGTCTAGGGATCCCAGTAAACCTGTTGCAGAGTAAACAGCTTTTCTGTGAGCTGTTGTGTCTTTGATGTGAACTCACTGGATGGGGTGAAATAAGTGTGTTCCTCACCCGCCTAGTGTGCACTGTACCCCGTAGGTGTGCATTGACCCTCCTCACCCACCCCTTCCTGCCTGCTTGCTTCTGTTGAGTTGCACATACATGTTGATAGATCAGTTTCAATAATGAGTACATGTGGCGTTTGCAAAACCTCACTTAAAACAATGGTCTTCGAGTCCATCCAGGTTGTTGCAAAAGGTATTAGTTCACCACTTTTTTTTTTAGTGGCTGGAAATAATCTCTTTTCAGACCCATGGTACACTGCAACTTGGACTTAGTAAAATAATCTAAGAGAATGGCTTTAAACAATAAAAACTTATGACAGTTTTGGAGTCTGTACAAGGTGCCACCAGAGTTCCTGGGTCATAGATGATGGCATCTTACTGTGTCCTTGCATGGTGGGAGGTACACAGAGCTCCCTTGGGCCTCCTTTATAAAGGTGCTAATCCCATTTATGAAGGCTCTGCCCTCATGGCCTACTCATCTTCCAAAAGGCCCCACCTCAAAATGCCGTTATCTTGGGGGTTAGCCTTTCAACACATAAATTCTGGGGGGATGCAAATATTCAGATCATAACATTCTCTCTAGGAAATAAAGTCAGGGTCAGATCTTGGAAGCAGCTGGAATGGGAAGACCTTTGCCCAAGGGGCCTGACCACCTGATTTGGTCATGAGTCTCTGTGATGATACCTCACCTCTGGGCTTCAGAAGTGAAGGACCATTGCCAAAAGGTCAATTCAGCAATTCTCTAATCCTTTCCCTTCGGAGTATTTTGTGCTATTTTATTCTACAACAAATTCTCTTTCTTTGTTGAGAGATACCCATGTCCCATTTTTCTCTGAACTTAGAGGATGGAGTAGCCCTTTCTGTGACTCTCATCACCCCAAGACTCGAGTTCAGGGATTGTTTAAGCTTTATGAACTCTGACCTGCCTACAGATACATTTAAAACATTAAATAATTTTATTTACTAGAAAGACATTAACGTAAGATGCTGATAATAAAGGCTATGAGGCTTAATTGGAGCTAAGTATTCCTAACGTAATTTAATCTCATTCTTAACTGAGCCTTAATTGTGAACTTTAACATTCCAGTATCCTAGAGGACTTTGAAACAACTAAAGTTCTTTCTATTTGTGCAGATGACACCAGGCAATTGGGTTTTCTATTTAGCTTTATGGTATTTCTCTATTTTTTATTTGGTAACTGTCACTTCCTGTAACGATCAGTCAAGCTGATTTTAAGATTCCTGGGCTTCCCTCTCATTTTCTGCTTCTAAGATAAGGAGAATGTGAACAACTCATATATAAGTCTATGTTTAATACACTTACTTTAGAGCATTTAGTTTGGCTTCCTTACCACTCATTTTCTAGTTATTTTCTGTGTTCTGAGTATGAAAAATAGGTAGAGGGAGATTGGGTCCTTGTATTTTGCAAAAGGCAAATGTCTAATTTTTAGTTTTAAGGACCTCAAGTAAAATAATCTAATCTTGCAGACTTTACATTTTATGAATGAGCCAGTTATTTTTTTAAGCTATTCTGTTAAGAACAATTTTTCAAATGATTAAGAAATTCACTGAGTGAATACGTGTGTACTTTACTGTTGTCAGAAAGATTGAAATATAGCAACAGTGGGCGGGCCTGGTTCTCAGTTAAACTGAGATGTGGGTGAAGTTTGCCTTTGAAGCCCTCAACCTGCACTTCTGTTGCCCTTTGCCTGTTTCCCGGGCCTCATCTTCTGCTAATCTTTGCCTCCAAATACCCAGTGCTCTCAGGTTACTCTGCAGTCTGCTTCCTCCCTAGTCTGTTCTGCAGGGAAAGGTCCTCCCACCCCAGGCAGTACCTCAGGCCCTCACTTGGCAATCCCAAATGAGTCACCTAAACTGAACAAAGAAGATTCCTAATCTCACAGCCTGGATCCCAGCTCGCTGCCACTACTGGAAATGAGTGCCAATCCTGGACTTAACCCTCATTAAGGTACTGAAGCATTGAAATGGTTTAATATATTATTTTTCTCAAGGATCCAGGTATTTTGATAAGAAACACTTAAGGACTATTTACATTCAAGTCCAAGGATTAAAGTGAAATTTCAGGCGAGCGTGAGCCAGTAGGTCTAAGAATGGGGCATCTTTTTCTATCGCCTCTGGGGTAGACTCATCCCCTCCTTCCTGGCTTTTTCCATGTCTTGTTCCTTTGGTAGGGATCTTGGGAAAGTTCCCTTGTAGCCAGGGTGGCTGAGTATTGCTTTCCAGCTGTGTTCCTTCTGGGTCCACATCCAGGGTTTGGCCCTGTTTATAACCTCTGTCACCAATTCCTGCAAGGATTTCTCTGGATGTAGCCCTGCTCCAGATTGGCCCTCCTACCAGCTCTGCCCTGGGTCCTATCTCCCAGCACCCCACATTGCCCGGCCTGACCTGTAGGTATGGTAGGGAACAGTGGAGTTGCAATGCAGGGCTTAGTAAGTGCATGTGGATGACACAAAGGGTTTTGTAGTAAAGCAAGATTCATAGTTTGAACTTTGGTTGCCTCCAAGAGATACCCATTCCACTTTACCAGAGACACATAACCCCTTATCCTCTTCACCCAGAGTCATCATTTTTCTAAGAGAAAGCATTCATCTCTCCTAAGATAGGATTACCAGATGATTCATGATTCTGGTCATTCTCTTATAGGAACCACTTTGTTAATGTCTCCCTGAAAATTTGGTGCCCCTCAAAAGAACATAATATAGGTGGCATGAGAGTTCACATCCATGTTTTATCATCCAGCCTGCAGTTCTTCAAACTGTCCACAAAGAGATAATGGGAGACTTTACAAAAATGCCCTGCTGACATCAGGATTCACCCTGGGAAAAAGGACATGAGTCTGTTTGACATAAAGCACACACATAAACACACAAGGACAAATGGGACGTTTACACATTACAACTTAAATGAGCACAAGAAAAGAAACAAAAAAGGTTAGTTTTCATCTCAATCATTTCCCATTAGGAAATTATTCTCAATTCCACTAGTCCATTCAGTTGCATGAAAAAATAAATCTAGAACCTTTCACTTCTTGGTATCTTGGTACTTGTTTTTACGTAGTCTCAGCAGCTCAAGTGTATTTCAGATAAATTTTCATTCAAATTCAAGATTCAAATGTATCACTCAAAAAAGATTTTTTTTTCAAAGATTTGTCCCTCTATTTTCTGCTCCCCAATGTGTGTGTGGATGTCAGTGAGGGCAGAGTCCAAGGAGAACTGTGAAGGGTCATGAGTGCTTGTCTGGGGCTTGGTGCTGTCTTGGGGGTCTTTTCTGGTCACTGGGGAGATGTTCCTCATCTGTCTTCAACACTGAGCAGCTGGCTTCCCATGAAAGTCTGAGCATCCTGAACCAGGTTGAAACATCTACTTGTTATAACTCATACCTCCTTCTATCTCCTCAGCAGGGTCCAGGTAAAAAGTGAAGGTGGCAGGAAGACAGCAATGAGATGGCTCTGTGGGCTGAGAAAGAGCAGCACATTTCAGGCTACTGACTTGGTTCGGTGGCCTGAATGTTCAGGTCCTCCTAAGATTCTTACACTTGAATCCTAACCTACAGGGTAGTAGGAATGTGGAGACTTGGGGAAGTACTAATAATTAGGACATGAGTGTTGAGCCCTGGTGAAGAGGATGAGTGCCATTATAAAAGGTACCCCAGAGAACAATTTTGTCCTACAGCGAGAAACCAGAAGTCTGCAAATGGCTGAGACTAAGAACCTGACCATGTTGGCATCCTGATCTCAGACTTTCAGACTCCAGACCGTAAGAAATAAATTTCTGTTGTTTACAAGCCACCCAGTCTCTGATGCTTTGTTATGGCAGCGTGAGCTGAGACATTTAGTGAGAGTTGGAATAGCCATTGTGGCTCTGGCTACAAGAAGAGCTGTTGCTAGAACCAGCTGCAAAGCCCTGGGTCCATTATTTATAGGTGAGGATCAAGCTGTCCATAGGTACACTTTGAAAATCTGTGATCCCAATGTGGAAATCTGTGTTTCAGGCCCTTTTCCAGAAATGCAGACATCTCAATCCAGGTGCTCATTATGCAGATGTTAGTGAGAATGAGGCAACTGCTGTAATCACGGAGGCCTGCGGCAGAGTGGACAGAGCACTGATTTTGGAGATAGCTGGGTTTATTTCTCCCAAGTCCCTTTTGACCTTGGAAAAGTTGCTGAACTTCTCTAATCCTCAGTTTCATCATTGGTAAAATAGGGGTAATAAATGCTTATCTGATTAAACAGTGTTCGCTAAGAACCAAACCATAGTTATAATTATAAATCATAACAATATACTCTAAGCCCAAATACTATTTTTCTAACAGTCCATAGAGATATTAGCTTCCTTTACCACTGGTTGGCTTCATTAAGTATGACATTTCCCCCCAATACAGCCATTTTTCTTTGAGATAAATGCCTTTTCTCCTTAAAGGATGTGTTTTTTCCTCTTCCTGACAGCCCAGAGGATCCCTGTGAACATCCTTCTGCTCCCTCCCTGGGATGCCTGGACCACACCAGCCCTGAATCATCACCATCATTCCCTGGGGAGGATTGGTAGAAACTCCCTCTGTGGCTGGTTGACGTCAACTCTGAGGATGTGCAAGATGGATTAAGTAAAGGCCTTGGATAGTTTTTATTTTTCAGGAAGCTAAATGTTTTTCAAATCAAAAGCAGAAGGATTTAGCACAGGGAGGCCAGGCCTACAGTTGTGTCAAGGGAGACAGAGCTGAACTGACTTTCCCCCCAGGTCCTCCTGTATTCCCCATTGGGCCTCATCTCCCTGTCATATGTTAAGTCTTCTTTCCTGGTCTCCCTCCTCAAAACCTCTAACCAGGCCCTGCTCTGTTGTCTATCAAGTGTGTGACCAACCTGAAGCCAGGGAGGGCAGAGAGCTCCTGCTATGGGAAGAATAAGTGGGGCTCTGTTTTTGCGCTACAAGGGCTTTGCCCAGTGGGCTTTTGATGCTCCCTCTGTTTATTTACTTAATCTAACTTCTGCAGCAAGAGTTACAAAACACAACTGGCTTTCCTAGCAATCTTTGGCCCCGAGGAGCCTGGCAACCTGGCCAAAGAAACTTGTTCCAAACCCTAGCGTTGTGTGGGGTTTCCTTTCCTTTTTGTCCTGGGAAAGTGACTCCATGTGGTGACTTACCTCTAGTCTTCTCCAGTGAATTTCCTTTGCTTTTTCTTTGTGACGTAGGGAGAACAAGAACAGAACAAAATTCTAGTAGTATAGTACTGTCTTTCTTGGTAATGGAGAGTTCTCAAATTTTTGGAGCCAAGAATTCCTAGTGGGCACATTCCTGGTCTTTCCAATGTGGTGAGACCATGGTCTCAAGGAAGTATAAGTGGTTTTAAAGCTACTTCGAAGGCAACTTGGTGTGGACTCTCTGTAAACTGCAGAGCGCTCTACAGACCCCTGACTGGGGGGTTCTAGGAGGCCATGATTCTCTTATACCCTTACACTGGATTGGGGGAAATGAGGCCGTGCCACAGGGTCCTGCAATAGCAACAAATGACCAGTAGGTGGAACTAGTAGCATATACAAGAAACTGCTGCAGAAGTTTTGGTAAGTGATGTAGCACTTGCTTCCTTCCAACTCCCTAAAAGTGAAACAACTGTGTTTTGTTAACACCATGTTACACAGAGCTTTTTCTGTGTGTGAATTTCTGCTTTTACCCAAACCATTGCGGCCTACTTTCCTGCCATGTTAGGGTGTTACCAAGAATTCAAAGGCCGGAAGATTTTGTTTGTTGAAATTTGCCCTGTGTGTTTATGATGCTTTCAATTCTTTGAAGCTTTGACAAAAACAGTCCATATTGTCTGGGAAATAAGAGACTCCATTTGTTTAGCAACTGTTCTTCCTGATCCCTTCACCCACTCTGGGGCTGTTCCAGAGGTCTAGATGCGAAGTTGATACTATCTGCCCTTCAACCTATTTGCTTGTCAAGGCTTTTAATATTCTTTGTGTGAATTTAATGTAAAAAGGCACCAAGTTATTGCTTTTACATGACCAATAGGCTGCCTCATGAATAAGTGACTCTGTCTATATAGTTTTAATAGAAAAATAACTTACTTAAAAGGAACTTGAAAGCCACTAAGAAATGAGTGAGAAACTTGCAAGAAGCCTCCTTGTCTGTGCCTGTTTGTTTAGCAGAGGAAGATTTTCCAAAGGAAGTAGTTGATGACAGTCATATCAGTGGTAAAATAGAAAGCTGTCATCTTATCCACTTTCTGGGAGCTTTCTGGAACAAGGGGCTGCCAGTCATTGGAAGAGAATCTGCAGCAGAGGTGGCAGACTTTTCTGTAAAGTCTTCAACAGCATGTATCTCAGGTTTTGCAAGCCATAAAGTCTCAGTTGCAGCTAATCACTGTGCCCTTGTAGCTTGGAAACAGCCCTAGGCAATATATAGGTGAATAAGCATAGCTTTGTTTCAATGAAACTTTATTTACAACAGTAGACAGCAGGCTGGATTTGGGTCATGGTTTGCAGAACCCTGAACTAGAGGAAGTAGAACAACTTTTTTCTTCTCTGACCTGGATCTTTCCTTTCATTTTGCAAGGGTGGTGGTTGAGGGTTGTCCACATGTGTTTGGCCTTCTCCTAAGCAAGTCCCCACTCTCATCAGAAAGAACACAAGGAAATGAGCAGGTTCAATTTCTGCTATAGCTACTGCAAATAGGGAAAATCACTGACAAGAGTGAGGGGTGGGAGCTGTGTGTTCCATCTTCTCTTCTCAAAAAAGTAAGGGCTTGTATTGGGTAGAGTAGATTTAGCATAATCTTCTGGTGGCATTGTATTTGGCTAACACCCGTCTAAGGAGTATTTTCAACATGAACAATGTAGATAAAGACAGAAAAAAAGAAAATGGGAGTTAGCATAGGACATGGGCTCAATCTGGGCCTCTGTCTGCTTTGGCAATTAAACTTGTACTGAAGGCTGGATCACACCTGTAATCCCAGCACTGTGGGAGGAGGGGGGGTGGTGGTGGTGGATTGCCTGAGCTCACAGGTTCGAGACCAACCTGAGCTGGAGTGAGACTCTGCCTCTAAAAAAAAATAGGCAGGCATTGTGGTGGTTGTGGTGGGCGCCTGTAGTCCCAGCTACCTGAGAGGATGAGGCAGGAGAATCACTTAACCACAAGAGTTTGAGGTTGCTGTGAGCTGTGACACCATGGCACTCTTTCAAGGGTGACAAAGTGAGACTGTCTTAAAAAAAAACAACAAAAATTTAAAGAAACACAGCAACACTCACTGGCTTATGTACAGTTTCTATTTTATAGTGACAAAGTTGAGTAGTTGTGACAGAGCCTTATGACCTACAGAGGCCCTGTACTATGTGGCCCTTTATAGAAAAAGTGTGCTGACCCCGATCTGGAGTAGTGCTTTTCAAACGCTGTGAGGAAGGACTAGTTTCCTCTTTCTTTTCATTTTAAAATCCATCATGACTGTGTGGTTGATTTAGTCCATTTACCAGGCCCTGAGGCTGGGTAATTTATAAAGAAAAGAGGATTATTTGGCTAGAGTTCTGCAGACTGTACAGGAAGCAAGGTGACAGACTCTGCTTCTGGTGAGGGCCTCAGGAAGACTTTCCTCATGGTTGAAGGTAATGGGAGAACAGTGCTTAGGGTGTCACATGCTAAGGGATGGCAGAGGAGAGAGAGGAGGGGGTGACCATGCTCTTTTAAAGTAAAAACTCATTCATACTGCAGGGAGGGCACCAAGCTATTGATGAGGGATCTGCCCCCGTGACACAAACATTTCCCACCAGCATCCCCTTCAACATTGCAGATCATATTTCAACATGAGATTTAGAGGGGACGAGTATCTCAGCTCTACCAGTGGTGCTGTTGTCCATGACTGATAGCAACCTGTGCCACATTCAGCTCAGCACACAAGGCCTGAGATCTCGAGTGATCCATTCCTGTTGAAGGACATGATTGTCCACTGCTTATGTGCTCAGATGTGGCCACCAGGTCAAAGGACTATAGATGTTTAAATGCATACATCCAAAGTCTGCCCTCTGGACTTATCTAAGAGTGGACTAGAAACAGATGGTTTGCAGATCAGCAACATGGTTCTAGGGCAGTGCTACTAAACGTGTTGTCCTTGAACCATCAATATCCCCAAATCTCATTCATTCAGAAAACCTAGGATGGGGCTTGTCATTCAGAAACTTGAATACATTTCCAGGCGATGATGCTACTGGTCCCTGGTACATACTGTAAGTGGCTCTGCCCTAGAGGTGTTTCTAAGGAAGTCACGTTAGACATTGGATACAACCTGTGCACACAGAATGGTGCTGCATTGTTCCCAGTCTACTGATTAGAACCACAGTATGTAGAAAAGTGAAGCAATTTGCAGTGTGCAGCCAAGAATGAAACCCAGATGTCATTAACCAAAGGATACCCGGGAAGTGCAGACACCCTTACCCTACCCCATACACAATGTTTTAACCTGGTCGTTAGCTTTCCTAGTGCAAACACCAGCCTCGCTTGCACCTTAGCTGGAATCATATCAGTGGTGGGATTGATCATAGCCGGTTAAACAGAAGTGGAACATAAAGAGAAATGCTAATTGCTCTTAAACCCCCACCCCCAGCCCCCACCCCCGTATTTCCTTCCTCCTCTCTTGTCACTGTGTGCTGTTTGGAGAGTCTCCAGATCTGTGCTGGGACATGCCAGCCCTTGGAAATGATGAATATGTCAAGTAGGAACTGGAATCCTTTTTATGTTCTTCTAATGGGAACATGAGAAATATACTCAAAGAAACCAGGCAAGCACATCTCTGTGTCATTTGGGGGCACTGTTGTAGCCACATGTGCCAGACTTGGGATTTGCATTTGGAGATTTATGTCCCTGGAGCTGAAGTCTGCCTGTTTCCTGTCTTCCCATTGCTGCTGTTTTTTAGGAGCTTTTTGTGTAGTTCAGCTGCTGCTTATCAGTTTAAACGATCTGGGCCACCAGAAGAACAGACAAAGAGGCTAACAAAGGGAGCTTAACTTCCTGAGTTGCTTACCATGAAAAGTTTATTCAGGAGACAAATCTCCTTTTAAAAGATTCACCCCATACCATACACTAAAAATGGTCAGGAATGGAAAAACAAATACCACATTTTCTCACTTAGAAGTAGGAGCTAAATGATGAATGCGCAGGGCACTAAAATACATAAAGGACATAGGAATCTAAGAACGGGGAGACATGGGGGCATGAGGGACAAAAACTCACCCATTGTGTACAATGAGCACTGTCTTGGTGGTGGGCACGCCGAAAGCCCTGACTTCAGCATTATAGAGTCTGTCCATGTAAGAAAAACTTTTGTATGCCCTTAATGTTTTGAAATAATAAAAATATTAGAAAATCAAAACTAAACAAACAAAAAAATGCCAATGATATGCCTTATGTCTTCCGTGACAAGGTTGCTTTGCTTTTGTATATGTACCATTGCTCCATAATCTTTCTTTTCAGAAAACCATGACCACTGGGATTAATTTGTAAGGTACCAAAGCGAAGTTGTAGCCATGATCTCTTCCAAGATAAAGTGCCACAAAGTCATTCATATCAGATTCTTAGCAAGGAGCCCCCTCCTTCTCCTTATAACACCCTGGCCTCTCTTGTGCTTCCATTTTCATTGTTTTCCAGAGACAGTATCAAAGCCATGACAATTTGTCATTGGGAGTTTGACCAATGTCAGAGTAATGTGACAATGGCAGTGAGGAATTCTATATTGACAAAGCACAGGTGTGTTGTCTGTAATGCTTTGTGTGTTGAGCAAGTTATGTAAGGTGGTAAGCAAGTTATGTAAATAAGCACCCTTTGTTTAAATTCTGAGAACTTTTCATCCTCGGAACATTCAGAAAACTGTCAAGTTGAAATAGATTTCTATCAGCTAAGCTCTTAATAAGAAAGCACCCACAAATATGGGAACTGAAATTGTGGGTCCCTCGGCCCAGGCTTCCTACGTACATTTCAATCTATTACTGATCCTCCTCCCACGCTTCCAGTTCAAGGGCTTTTCACCATCTGTGTTTTGACTTCAACATAGCACCTGAGTGGTCCAGCTGCCCAGAGTCCCACTCTTTCCATGTCCTCTTGCCGTCTGTCTGAAATTCAATTAGATTATGTGATTCTCTTTCTGAGAACCACTGTCACCATAGCAGGGCATCACAGACCCTCCAGACCTGCCAGACCCTCCATTATCAGCTCCTGTGTTTCTCACTTCTACCTCACAGGACTCCCTGCTTTGTACTTCCTACCCCAATAACATGGAACTATGTGTAGAAATAGCATGCTGCTTCACACCTGGCACCCGTGGTTATGCTTTCCCCTCTACCTATAAGAATTTACCCCAGTGGTTTTCAATCAGGGGAAATTATGCCCCTGCTAAAGGACAGTTGACAATGTCGGCAAACGTTTTTCTTTGTCGGAACTTGAGAGGGCTTCTACCATCACCTCGTGTGTAGAGGCCACGAATGCATGGTCAACCTCCCACAACAAAGAGCTGTCTGTCTCATGTGTCAGTGATCCCAGGTTGAGAAACTTGCTTCCCTTCTACATTTCCAGTAGGACAAGGTCTGCTTTCCAATTACGACTTGGGGAAGAGCTTCTCTCCTCTAGCAAACTGTCCTTGATCGTTCCTCGTAGGCTTGGTGTAGTATCCCTCCTCTGTGTTAATGAAGTATTCTTTCATACTATCCTTTCACAGGCCAATATTATTATGATTGTTATTTTATTTCTAATAGCGGTAATACACATGTTAATAAGCAAGTGTGAGATGGTCCCAGAATAATAGCTAAATCCTACACTCTAAGTTCAGAACAAGGTTCAGGTGGTTCAGCTACCTCCCCTTAGCTTAATATGGAAGCAAGTTAAAAACCAGTTCCACCATCAACCACCCTCTTTCCACCCTGTCAATGCCAGAAGAGAGGCCGTGTCTCACTCACACTCCTGTAGAGGAGTTGCTTTCTTTTCCCAAGGGCAAGTGATGGTTCTAGAAGAATTCTCATTAAAATAAAAGGGCAGCCTTCCAAAAGGATGACTATTGTTTTTATTCCTTTTTGGGATGTCTGTTTTACCAGGGAATTGGGGATGACCAGATGGGGAGTAGTGAGTTCTTTACCACTGGATCATGCTAGAGCCACTGTCCACCCTGGGGCCAGTTACCCTGAGTGCATACACCGTGGGTGAAAACATTATACCAAACTCAGGCAGGAATGCAACAGGCCAGGTAGGACTGGCCCAGGCAGGAGGGTATTTCTCTTCTTTTCTTGCTCCCTCAGACCCACCCCCCCCAGAAGTTGGATCATGTAGCCCACACCTCTGCTTCACATTAGTCTCTGGCTGTGTGTGAGGTGGAAGTGGGAGTAGAGAAAGGAGGTTTGAATCAGGTATAATACTGAAGTTTTTAAAATAAATGTGACTGAGTCTTAGAAATGAAAAGGATACTGTTGTATAAGTCAGAGTGTCTGAAAACTTACGTAACTGGGTCAAGATGATATTAAGGAAGGCATTACTTATATAAGTCATCTAGGAATAGCTTTTGGCAAAAAAATCAGGTTTATATCTGAGTTGATAGGCTTGATAAGTCAGTTACATGTATCTATAATAAAAAATTTAAACAGTAATAAAGATAATTATGCTATATAGTGATAATTTAATGTATTGGTCAACACATCAGTGGTGGTCTTTGGGTCCGTTCTTCCTGTGGGTGAGTCATGAAGTTTGGCTCCCTGGTGGGGGTCACCGCAGAAAGCTCCTGTAGGGCTGGAGTGAGTCGCTAGGAGGATTGGGGGCGGGGGGGGGGAATCCCATTAGCCTCCAGCAGACCACGAGACTGACGTTAACGTCTGTGTATAAAGGGCTTTTTTGAAGGGGTGAGTATTCTCAGAAAGGTTTTACGGGGGTCAAAGTTCCAGTTAACTTGGAATGACTCCCTCAGAGAAGGCATTCTTTATTTTTTTTATTTTTTTGAGACAGCCTCATTTTGTCACCCTCTGTAGGGTGCAGTTGTGTCACAGCTCATAGCAACCTGAAACTCTTGGGCTCAAGTGACCCTCTTGCCTCAGCCTCCAGAGTAGTTGGGACTACAGACACCAGCTAGCACGTAAGGCAAGTTTTTCTGTTTTTAGGAGAAAAGGTCTGGCTCTTGCTCAGGCTGGTGTGAAACTCATGAGCTCAAGGGAGCCTCCTGCCTCAGCCTCCCAGAGTGCTAGGATTATAGGAGTGAGCCACAGTGCCAAGCCACAGGCAAGGGATTTCAAGCTATGACGGACCCACGCTTCTGCCACTGGGCTCATACCCACAGCATGCATGCACACGCATGCACTAACAGACATGCACACGCATGCACGCACACGCAGACACGCACGCACAGACACCCACACACACACATACACACACAGGCACGCACATCCGCGCCAAGCCCATATTTGGGTCTCTTGATCTGAGAGACTTTTCTACTTTCCATAGAAGATTTTTCTCCCGGTTCCTTTTGGCTTCTCACAAGGTGAGAAATGTCACAGGCTGCGTCCTCCTGAGTGTTGTTCTTTTGCTCTGCCCTTCACAGAGGCTCTGGGGAGAGAGAGGACGTCTGTGTGTCCTCCTACCTCCACAGGACTGGCTGCCTGCCTTATTTTCTGAGCCTAGTGTAAAAGGATAATGTGGGACCTCTTGTTAAAAATAATTGTTAAGATTTTCAAGCAGGTGACAGTAGAGCAGTAAGTAACCCACACGTGGGAGCCCGTCTCAGCATGGAGCCCTATGTGTCTGCCTCGCTCTCGTGCCCAGGAAGGCGGCCCTGCTTGTCTGCAAGAGCTGGAGCCCATCTGCCGCCTTCACTGGGTCACCTCTAAAGGGAACACACTTTCAAAATCCTTAATTAATTTTCCTCAGAGAGAATGTAGTCACATACATTTCCAAGGAAGAACACTTAACTCCTTGGTGTGACTCTGAACAGTACATGGCCCATGATGGCGCAGAGATGTAGTTGAGTCTTTACTGTCTGCCTAAACCTAACAGCATCCCCAGTGGACACACACTTCAGCTTCTGCTTCTTCTTTCTTGCTCAAGGAGTGGTGCTGGTGCCCCTTGATTTATTTTGATTCATTATTTCTCTGATGGAAGGTGGAGAGGGCAGTTTCTAACTCCTTCTTTTTTAATGTTAGGTAAAATGTACATAACAGAAAATATGCCATCTCAACCTTTCTAAAGTGTGCAGTTCGGTGGCATCAAGTACATTCATAGTGTTGTGTGGCCATCATCACTATCCATCTCTGGAACTTTTTCATCATCCGCAATTTAATTCCTTTTATTGCATCTATTTCCCTGGGCTAGAAGCCACTTGAAGGCTGAGAACATGACTTACTCATTTTTTAATTCCCCTGGCCTTTCCTATAGCAGACACTCAAAATGCTTATTAAACTGCATTTACATTCAGCAGAGGGAACCCAAGAAGAAGCTGTTACAGTGTTACCTGTGAAAATGATAGCGAGCCCATAATACAGTGAGTACTGTTTGCCTTTGTTATCAATACCACCCTTTCCTTTCTCAGGAAATAGTGTGAATAGATTTTTTAAATATATGGGTTGTTACATCCTTTATGATGCCCTGCTGCCTTCTAATTTATAAAACATTCAGGAATTTCCAGTAAATTGAGCAATATGTGGTTAAACATATAAAGCTCGGGCCTTCAATTTTTTCATGAAGATAAAACAGACACATCTAAAAAGAAAAATGGGGACTAGCTAACTAGCAGTGTGGTACTTGCAACTCATCCTGAATTCTTCCCTGGGTCCAATTCATTTTCAAATGAACATGAATTTTACTTTACATAAATTTTTTATTATTCATGTGAGGAAACCACTTTTTATGTTTGTAAGCTGTTTGGTCCAATGTGTCTAAAATGTAGTAGTTTAGGAAACACAGGGCCCAGTCTAATCAGTGTTCAGTTCTTAAAGGCTCTTCTCAAGGAATTCAATACATGTTTTTATATGATTCTTTGAAGTTTAGAGGCTAGAGCAAAGTCAGCTTACTAGCAAATTAATAATGCCAGATGTTGAGGAAATTTTTTAGCTGGAAGAAGATGATCAGAGGGGACTCATAATACTAGCTTAAAATAAATAGTTTGAAAAGTGAAAAGACGTAAAGCAGACAATGAAGGGGGGGATATTGTGATTGTTAAATGGAGGCGTGCTTCCCCTAAAATAAAGTACCCCTTTCTGATAAATTTAAGCAAATAGGTACAGGCTGAATTTAGCAGGTTGGAGGCTTTCTTTTTCTTTTTCTATAGACTTCCTCTGTGATCATCTATAGACTTCTTGAAGCAAAGCTGCTCTGATATACTGAAGACATATTTCCTGGATGCATTTTTGATTGTTAGAAAAGATCAAGGGAAAATACAGTTGGGCCTAGGAAAAGATTCTCAATTGAACCGTTATTGGGATCAAACTGTATCTCCTCTCGTCCTCATAAGAGGAGTATTACCTGGTGGTCATTTTTCGGGTACCCATTATTAGAGCTAGGAATTTATCCTAGTTGTTAGATGTGTGGGCAAAGGAATTGAGAACGATTTTAATGTAAGGATCCCATCAGAGTAAGCTGATAATAATAATAGTATATAAAGCTTACTCAGGAATTTCTTAATTTGCTCTTAAGTAGCATTACTTTATATCTCATTCTAAATTATGCTTATGTTAGGGAAAAAAGTAATTATATGTGAGACATTAAATTAGGAATTTAACTTTTGTATTGGTTAGGGTCATATCTGCAGCAACAAATTAGCCACAAGATTTCTTTTGTGTAGTGTGGTGGTTTTCCTGGCCAACAGGCAGATGGAAATTTGGGGACCTAGGCTTCTCTCTTGTGATTCTGTCCTATCCTAAGGTCTCAAAGTCCTTTGCATGAAGCTAGTGATAGGGGAAGGCTATCAGGAGAAGGCGCATCCAGAAATTATATATATTATATATATTAAACTTTTATTCAGTTTCATTAGCAAGCTCTAGTCAAGTGGCCATCTCTGAATGCAAGGAAGGCTGGTAAATATAGTTTCTTGCCAGAACCACTTTTAATGACAGCTCTGCCTTATAGAAGAATTTTTGGTAGGCAGTTTTCTTTCTCTGTTACATTATTGTAGAATGGTAACCTGATTATTCTCTGTCAGCTACTTGCCCAGCCAATTAATAAGTAGGCCAAATATGTACTTAGTATCTGCCATCCAGAATGTATTAATGGTATCTGGGAAAATAGAAACAACTTCTTTGGGACTATAAGATCATATAAATTTACAAATTAGTGGGATTATTATTCTCTCAAAGAGGAACAAAACAGTAAATAAATAATCCTTAGGTTAGATTTTTAATTCATGTAGTGCAATAATTAGGCTAGGGTACTTGGTGATCAGAAATGTAGACCACTTTTTTTTGCAGTGGAGGCTGATAAATCTGTCTCATTCAGGATATACATAGATGCTATTATCACTGGTAGTAGTATAGTAAGAACAATTAATATTTGTTGAGTATTTAACTGTGTACCAGGCATTGGGCTAACTGCTTTATGTACAAAATTTCATTTAATTTTCCCACTGTTTCCAGGAAGTGAAGCATGTTTCCATGATATCACTGTTGTAATTAAAAACTTTACAAGCAATTGAAACAGTCTCTGATAACTTAACAATAGAATTTACTAGAAATATGTTATATGGTTCAAATCAAAGGAAAAACTAGACAAGTCTCAGACAAGTCACAAATTAGGGAAACCTGAGGTTTCCAGGGAGAAGTTAGGGACAGTTGGGAAGAATCTGCTTTAATCCCCTTGGCAGGGGTGCCAGGACCCTCTGACTTACCATCCCACTGTGATAACACATGATAAAGGAAGAGTTTGTCTCCATAGAAAAATCTAAACTCTGAGTAGTAAAGTTATAAACAGCAGAAATGGCATTTGACATTTACGCAAATGTCCAGTTTAGTGAAAAAAATTATAGATCTTGAAGACAGACAGATCCTTGTGTGAATTCTGGCTCAGACACTGTACCTGGCATGCAATCTCTTTGAGCCTCAGGCTCCTCATAAAATGGATAAAAATGGGTAAAAATGGACAGCAATAACCGGCTACAAAGACTGTCCCAAGGATTTAAAAAAAATGCTATATCTGGAGTGATACAGAGAGAAAACTGAAAGAAAAACCATTTGGGGGCATGTACCTGACTTGCAAAACAGATAAACTGTGCCAAATCCAACCATGAAATGCATTACAGATGATCAAAATTCAAACTTTTATAACACCATTTTCCAGGGAAGACCACAAACAGGCTGATCGAATAGCAACTCTGCATGGACTTATGTTCTAAAGATATGATTACAGACACTTCCAGCAGCTCCTTAATTTAAAAATTCTGAGAAATCTCTGCCAAGACCATCCTACAGTGAACTGTAGTCACCCCCATCCCTTGAAGTGCTCTTCCTTCACTCTCATCCTTTGAGATACTTCTTAGATCAACATGATGCTGCAAGTTAATATAACTAACTTTGGGTGCCACGTGGTCTTTGGATATTGGGCCTTATCAGCCAGAGTTTTTGCTGAAATTTGCTTAAAATCTCTTTGTGGTGGACTGGAACCTCCACTCAGTAATAATGTATACCGTTGGCACCTTTTTTAAAATTATTAAATCATTAGGATTGGATTAAAGATGGCAGCTGAGTAACAGCTTCCCTGTAACTGGGTACAGCGAGTCTATGGAGACAAGACTCCAGCCATCTCTGGCTGGTGGGATCTGCCTATGATCATCCCTTTGAGGATACAGGGAGCCAGCAAGGGACTTCTGGACCCCAGGAGGAGGACAAAAACAGTGGAAAACTGTCAAGTGGCTGTGTGTGTTCGATCAACCTAATCACGCCGGCAACCGTGAGTACAAGCAGCAGTGAGACTGAAAACTGGAAGGACCTTACCTGTGAACTGTTTTGGTATTCTTGGACTTGGCACTCAGTTGAGCTGCCTTGGGGAGACCTTGAGCAGGAGTGTGGAGAATGTTGGGCACTGTCTGGGACCCCAGAATGAGCCACTGAACTGGGTGAAGTAAGCCATTGTGAAAGAACTGCTCTGGCAAGCTTCGCCCTCAGGGTCCCAGAGCAAGGATTGGGCGGGCAAAAGTAAACTAGTGACTAAGCAGCCTAAAGGCGGGGAGTGAGCTGCCTTACAGCCTTAATCGTTAGGGGCAGAGTGAGACGGTTTTGGCGCACTGGAGCCTTGGGCTGTTGCCCTGGGTGGAGTGCTGTAACGTCACAGCTCATAGCAACCTAAAACTCCTGGACTTGGTGCTGCCCAGACATTCATAAGAGGTGTGCAGCGACCACGACCGGTGACCCGCACCCACCGGGCCTCCACATTCCCTGACTAGGACCTGCGGGAGCCATGCAACCCTGCATCCTCCCTCCTTTGTCCTCCCAGCCTCCACACTAGCCTGTTCATCTGGCCAGGGACTCTGGTACCTGATGCCCTCTGGAGCCCTCCATGCCTCTGCACAGAGCCCTTACCCTGGCCAAAGACTGCTAGAGCCTTGGGCTCTCTGTGCCAAAGTCACTGGGCACCAGGCACTCCCAGAACTGTGCGCACCACCCCCAACCCTGTTGCTGGATCTGGGTGTGTCACACACCAGATCTGCTTCCACAACCAAAACTCCCTAGCTAGAGCAACCCCAGAGGAACTTCACATGGTCACTCCCTACAAAGATCCAGCAACAATAGAGTGATCCCGGTGGGGTCTAATCTTGGAGAGGCACCTCCCCAACTCTGAGGACAGCCAGACGCAATGGTGAAAAATAATCATGAGGCAAAATCAACAGAAAAACTGTGGCAATATGAATAATCAGAGGAGATCAACTCCCCCAAGGATCAATGGGGCAGAAACAACACAAGACCCCATGCACAAACAAATAGCTGAGATGTCAGAAATCGAATTCGGGATCTGGATAGCAAATAAGATCGAATTAGAATTCCAAAGGTTATCTCAAGAATTCAACGGATTCAAAGAGCAAATGACCAAAGATTTTGACACATTGAGACAAGAAGTCGCATCCCTCAAAGATCTTAGAAACACAGTAGAATCCCTCGGTAACAGAATGGGGCAAGCAGAAGAAAGAATTTCTGACATTGAAGACAAAGCTTTTGAATGCTCCCAAACCCTCAAAGAAGAAGAGAAATGGAGAGCAAAAACAGACCACTCTCTCAGA
>CAUYPK010019410.1:0-10350 GCA_963574355.1 Loris lydekkerianus
TAATTTTACCCTAAAAACCGGGAAAACTTAGTGACTCGAGTATAAGCCGAGGTGGAAAATGCAGCAGCCACTGGTAAATTTCAAAAATAAAAATATATACCTAAAACAATTACAATAATTGAGGAATCAGTAGGTTAAATACTTTTCAATATTTATTGCTAAAGAAAAACTGTAAACTAGCACCAACAACTTTAAAACTTTAAATAAAGTGCAGAAAACCGTAGCTTAACAGGTAATCAAGCTAAATCACAATCACCGAATCAGATAACCCGTATGACTCGAATATAAGCCGAGTTCGGGTTTTTCGGCACAAATCTTGTGCTGGAAAAAACTCGGCTTATACTCGACTATATACGGTACGTGTGTGTGTGTGTATTCCAACAAGACTGTGTCCTTTTCACTTTTTCTAAATCTCTTTCACACTAGATGTTTCATGTCTGGTGCCTCATACAACAGAAGTCTCAAAATCATTTTTTTCACTGAAATTATGGATGCCAGAGTGATTATATCAAATCTACCTTGCTATTCTCAAGAGAGAGAGGCCTTTTGGGGACAGGAATGAAATCCAGAAATATTTGGGATTCAGATGAGGTCTCTGCGGGATCCCGTGGTTAATACCACAGACCCTGCCGTGCCTTGAGACTCTCATAGATTTTCAGTTGTCCACACTGACGGTGCCGGGTAGGGCTGGGTGGAGTTTAAGTACTCTCGTCTTTCTTGTTCCTAATGAGGCCACTTCAGCATGGAAGAGCATCTGCTCACTATCTCTTACGCTGTGGGAGCTTGGAGGTATTTGTGAGAGCTGATGCAGAGCTGATCACTGATTCCGAGGGCAAACCCCACGCAAATCAACCTAAGTATAAAGAGGTTATTTTAGGATCTGAAAAGCTTCTACAATCCAAGGGAAGTTGAGTCTCCTGTGGCAGGAACTGGGAACTAGAGAGGTTGAACTGGGGTGCTTTCTCCAGTGTGCTTCCTCTCTGCTTCGTTTTCTGTGCCTCCCTTTCTCCCTGTGACCCTGCGGTTTCTCATGCCCATCTTCCCATGTTCTCTCTCTCCCCTACACTACCCCTTCCCTCCTGCCCTCCTCTCCTCCTTATCTCATTCTTGTTCTCTTTCTTCATCTCCTGGAGCTTCAATTCCAACTCCCTGAGGAAGAATTGTGGACCTGATAGCCTCTTTCAGAGCCACATCCTGGATTTCTGGAAAAACCTGCAGGTGACAGCCTTTCATGGGTCTCATCCATGACCCTCTGGGATCTAGAGTTTCTCTCTCATCTATGACGGGGGCAGTAGGGAAGATAAAATTATGTGAAAAAGATAAGGCAATTCTTTCAAAATAGTAATGTGCTTTCTAAGGATATATATTTTCTTGCCTGTTTATTACATCCTGGCAATACTTTTCAATAGATCCTAACATAAACTGTAGAGGGAGAAGTTATTTCCTCACAAGTCAACCTGAGCCAGGTGGAGACCCATTATTCCCTCCCATAGTAGAGTCTTTGGGAGCTGCTACACAATTGCAGGAGTTGGTTTTTGGGGTGTTGGGGTACTGGAAAAAGCAATGAGCTGATGGCTGGGAATCCAAAGCTTATGCTGTGGTCCTGACATGATCTTAACTCACTGTGTGACCTTGGGCAGATCTTTCTGAGCTGCTTTTTTTCATTTGTACAATAAGGGGGCTGGGGGAATGAGTGGCTCCCAGGTTCTTAGAATAGGAAAACTCTTCTTAATGTCACAAAAGTCATGGATACGCCATTATAATGCTGTCATTTTTATTGCCAGTGAAAAGAAAAAAAGCATAAATATATGTTTATATGGGTTTCAAGACTCTTGCAATAACTTCAGAGTGTCTGAGAGTCCAAATGCCACAGGCTAGAACCATCGATCTAGCTGACTTTGAGGCCCTTTCTGGCTCTGCTATTCTTGGATTCAAGTCAGGGGAATTGAGACTTCTTAGAAAACATTCACTTATTCAAGAGAAAAGCTGACGTTACACATCATCACATCTAAGAGCAGCACTAGAAGTTTTTAAAAGAGATGAATTAAAGCAGATTGCAGTATCTAAGAATTTGAGCTAGGTGAGAAGATGGATGAAGGGTCAATCAAAACCACAGCAGCAGAGGGAGGCCGTGGGCAGCTTGCTGGAGAGAAGGGTTATAGAGTGTGGCTCTTACCAAGAAGGGGGGCCGATGCCAGGAACAAAGCACAAAGAAGGCAGAGAGAAAAGTGACCTCGACTCCCAGGCAGGTGGACCAACTCTTCTGGCCCTATACAAATATATAGTAGTTGTTAAATATAAAATAGTAATATAATATAATTAATAATATATAATAATATATAGTATAGTACATGATATTCACATATAAAAGCCCCAGGACAGTGCATGGTGTTACACAGCAGGCTAGATTTTCTGTCTCCTCCTTAATCACAGTCACAGTTGAAGTGTTACTTGAAGCCTTAAACTTCTTTAAAGATTAGTACCATCTGAGTTGACAGCCAGAAGGACCTGGCAATGTCTTAGGGTAATTTACATGGTATACATATGAGAGACATGCCCACGGAAAAATCTGTCCTTGTGACTCATTCCAATGCTGTCCCTTTTGTGTTTTTCAATACTTTATATGCTTCACATAAAATCAAGAGATTGATTCTCAAAGACATTCTGCCTTGTAGCATTCTTCCTAAAGTTTTTAGAAGATCTGAAGTTGACAGCTTATATTTCCCAGAATTAAACACACAAATGAGTATTGGGTTGAAAATTTAAGGTGAAATTTCAACCCAAATACTCACCTAACTGCAACTGAGAAGCAAGACAGTCTAAATAGGGAAAATTCTTAAATGTTTTGTAAGTTATTAATTTTCAGGATTTTTTGTTATTATTAGTATTTTAAGTTCCATATTGAGTATTTTAAGTTCCATATTCTAGGAAACATATCCTTTGGAGAATAGAAACTCCTTCTTCTACAGTAGGTTCAACTGTCAAAACTGCAAGGAAAATATAAATCTCATAAGAAAATGTTGATCCAAAAATGAATCAAGCTAAAATGTTGTAGTGTTTTGAACAGCTCAGAGAGTGTAAGAAAAATAGATCCTTCTACTTGAAGTTGCAGGATTGTACTGGCAGAAAAATTGTATTTCCTTTTTTATGAGTCGAGGAGTGTTACACTTGATTCTTCAGTGAATAATGTTCATGTATTCATATTCTGTGAATGATATGTTCTGTTTTCAGTTTTTGGATTCAATCTATAGACAAAATATGTTTAAAGAACAGAATGTAAATGTTTCAAGTCTAAGTGTTGAAAGTTCTGCATTATTATCTTTAGCTGAAGCGTTCTAGTTACACATATTCATGGGGCTCAGTGTGATATTTCAATATGAGGAAAAAAAGCGTAATGATCAAATCAGGGAAATAAGTATATCTACCTTATTAAACATTAATCATTTATTTATGCTAAAAACAAAAAAACTCCCAAGGGTGGTGTTTAAACATGTCCTGCCTGAAGGGAGTAGGGAGGCAGGATCCTCCAGCCAGCCGGTTTCAAAGCTGACCCGAGGGACTACGGTACCTCAGTGCCTCAGGGGCTGTTGAAGGCGGTGAGGAAGAGTGGCCAATTAAACCTGCCGGGTAGGAACCTCAGTGAAGTGCCTCAGTGTGTCTGGAGAATAAATGTCCATATCCCTGAGGAAGCTAATCAGAATCTTACACTTGGTGCTACCGAGCGATGGTAGGAGCAGACAGATTTGACCGACCTAATTATATCAAACAATAAACTCCAGTCACTTACAGATGACCTCTGACTCCTGCCTGCATTGACTGGTCTTGATATACATGATAATCAGCTGACATCCCTTCCTCCTGCTATAGGAGAACTAGAAAATCTTCAGAAACTTAATGTCAGCCATAACAAGCTGAAAATACTCCCCAGAGAGATTGCAAACCTGAGGAACCTGAAGGGCCTGTATCTCCAGCATAAGGAACTCTCTTGCATATCAGAGGGATTTGAACAACTTTCCAGTTTAGAAGATTTAGATCTTTCGAACAATCATCTTACAACTGTTCCTGCTAGTTTTTCTTCTCCGTCTATTCTGGTGCGACTCAATCTTTCCAGTAATCAGTTGAAGAGCTTGCCAGTAGAAATAAGTAGAATGAAAAGACTGAAGCACTTGGACTGTAGTTCAAATCTCTTGGGAGCTATACCTCCTGAACTAGCTGGCATGGAATCACTGGAATTGCTTTATTTGTGGAGGAATAAATTACGTTTTCTACCAGAATTTCCTTCTTGTAGGCTACTAAAGGAATTTCACATGGGTGAAAACCAGATCGAAGTGTTAAGGGCAGAGCATCTGAATTCTATCCTTGTGCTAGACCTGAGGGATAACAAGTTGAAATCTGTTCCAGATGAAATTACACTATTACAGTCTTTGGAAAGGCTTGACCTAAGCAACAATGATATTGGTAGTCTGCCTTATTCACTGGGAAACCTTCATTTGAAATTCCTTGCACTAGAAGGAAATTCTTTAAGAACCATTAGAAGATGAATTATAAATAAAGGAACCCAAGAAGTCCTAAAATATTTACGAAGCAAGATCAAAGATGATGGACCTAGCCAGAGTGACTGTCACTGAGACTGCAATGACACTGCCCAGTGAGTCCCTGGTCAACGTACACGCCATCGTCACATTAAAAACATTAGACTACAGTGATAAGCAAACAACTTTGATTCCTGATGAAGTTTTTGATGCAGTAAAGAGCAACACCATCACTACTGTCAACTTCAGTAAGAATCAGCTGTGTGATATTTCAGAAAGGATTATTGAACTAAAGGAAATGGTTTCTGATGTTAATCTCAGTTTTAATAAGCTTTCCTTTGTGTCCTTGGAATTGTGTATGCTTCAAAAAACTGACATTTTTGGATCTCAGGAACAATTTTTTAAATTCTTTGCCTGAAGAAATGGAATCATTAATGAGCCTACAAACAATAAATCTTTCCTTTAACAGGTTCAAAGTGCTGCCTGAAGTTCTATTATCGTATCCTTACACTTGAAACAGTTCTGATTAGTAACAGTCAGATTGGATCTGTGGACCCTCAGAAAATGAAGACCATGGAAAATCTGACCAACCTGGACCTTCAGACCTCCTACACATTCCACCTGAACTTGGCAATTGTGTGAACTTAAGGTAATGGCACCATTCTACCGAGTTCTATTTATTTGATTGATGTGTTAAAGTGATTTGTTTTTCTTGGTGAAGTAAACTTGTAGGAAACTTAAATAAAAGATTTAATATCCTCTTAAAAATAATAGGTAACCAAAAAAAAAAAAATTCCAAATCTGCTCTTCTGTTTTTTTTTTTTTAATAGACAATAAATTGTTGTTAATCATACTTATTTATCTATTCTAATAGGCTTTTGGTGGAGCTTTTCAAGTTCTCTATGTACGAGATAATTTTGTCTAGAACTAAATGTTGAAAATTTAAATTTGATGTACATATAGCTGATAGAAATTGAAAGTGGGGGCGGGAGGAAGACAAAGTTAGGAGAAATGTAGGAGAGAATCCCAAAAGCTTCTAGAGAAAGAGAAAACCAGGGACATACAAAGGACTGGTTGTAAGAAAGGCATTATTTGTAGCCCTTGTAAGTCCCACAGAGATTTTGTTTCTTCCACTTGAGTCAATATTGTGGTCAAATCCTTTCTCCTGAAGGCTCATCACGTGCATCTTACCCCTGAATTCTCCCCCTCACTACCCAGCTTGCTTTGGCCACTGAAGATATTCTCACAAAGTTCTAGCACTTACTCCAAACAGTCTCTTCCTCGCTTAACTCATTTCTAGATCTGACACCATTAGAGACTAAGTGCATACTGGTCTGGGTCTTCTTCCCTTTGCTGGGAGAGCCATTTCTTCAGCCATCACCTGTGGTTGGCTATGGATTTCCTCAGCAAGTTCCAGGGTCTCTGCAGAGACTGGCTGCCACCTGCTCTTTGTGCCAAGAAGTTGAATACTTTTTGCTTCCTCCTCCCATTTGGAACCATCACAATCTTCTTGGGTGGTAAAAGGAGATGAGGATATCAGCCAAGGGCAGCTGCCACAACCCACAGAATGCCAGTTCAACCTACAACTCCATCATGAGAATTCTCTGTTGTTTCCCATGTGAACATGTGAACCCATCCACACCTTCTCCAGTTGAGAAGGTGAAGCAGCAAGAATCTGTTTAGATTGAAAGCAAACACATTTCGAGGCAGGCACCGTGTCTGAGAAGCACGCAGGCTTGAATTTATACATTTGAACAAAATCAAACCCCCTTCCTTTTCTCTCTCCTCTCCCCACTTTTTCTCTTATTTCCTACACGATGGTCTTACAGTACTACCCACCCCAGGTTTATGTTAGGCTCATACTTCAGGTTCCTGCCATTATTGTTTCATTACTCCGTGGGTGTTTAGGTGTTCCTGTGTTCTTTTAACCTGCAGATGCCAGGAACTGTTAAAATGGTGTTCATATCTTACACCAGCTAGCTTTTGCTGCATAACAAATCACCCCAAAACTTAATGGATTCAAATAATAACTAGTGGGTGGGCATAGTGGCTCAGGCCTGTAATCCTCGTGCTCTGGGAGACTTAGGTGGGTGGATTGCTTGAGCTCAAGAGTTCAAGACCAGCCTGACCCAGAGCGAGACCTCATCTAAAAAATAACCAGGCATTGTGGTTAGCACCTGTAGTCCCAGCTACTTCGGAGGCTGAGGTAAGGGTCTTTGAGCTCAGGAGTTTGAGACTCTGTCTCAAAAAAACAAAACCAAACCAAACAGAGTTTCAGCTCACGTGCCTTCAGTTCAGCAGTTAAAACAGGGTTCATAGAGGAAGTTCTGGCCAGGTTGGCTGGGGTTTGCCTGGTGGGGGCCTCAGTTGCAATGGTCCATCTCCACTTTACATTGTTTCTTATCTCTCATTAGGCTCTCCTGAACAGTGACACACAGTGACTGCATTATTCCAGAAGTACAATATAGGAATTCACAAGGCCTCTTGAGGCCTAAGGCATGGAACTCGTTCATTGCCCTTCCACTACGTTCTCTTGATTAAAGCATGTTGCAAGGCTATCTCAGCTTCAAAGGGTTCCTACCTTTTAATGGGAGGAACTACACAATATTATGGCCACTTTTATAATATACAGAATTTCAGTAGAGAAAAACTGGGAGTAGAGGAGGAGAGAAATGGATAACTTTTATTTTTCATTTATACCGTTCTGTTCTATGTGAATTTTAAATATCATGGATAAAGACACATTGCTTCTACAATAATAACAATAATGCTAATAAATTAAAATATGACCCCAAACATTTCTTGTATTACCTTAGTTACACACCAGGATGATAACAGAATCCACTAACATTTCAAAGGACTCAAGATCTTGAGTTGCAACGCCTAACATCAGACCTCTTCTAATTATAAGGCTAAGTAATAGCAGGTTTAATATAAAATCCTCCAAGCATGGAGTTTGGCACATAGTAAATGCTCAATGAATGTTGATTGAATCTGAATCTGAATAAAAATATGGGAGCAAAATGATATATGAATGAATAAACTACCTTTAAACTCGTTCTGCATAATTCAGCATTTATAACCAACCAACTATTATCGTGGCAACTTAGACTTTAATACGCAAGAAAAGAGATCAATAGAGAGAGGGAAATGCTTTTACACTGCTGGTGAGATTGCAAATTATTACAGCCTCTTTGAAAAGAAATATGGAGAATCCTCAAAGAGCCAAAAGTAGACTTTTCATTTGACCTTGAAATCTCATTACTAGAAGGAAAAAAAGTCATTTTACCATGAGGACATCTGTGCTGAATGTTTATAGCAGCTCAATTCACAATTGCCAAGATGTGGAATCAACTCCAGTGCCCATCAAGTCGTGAATGGGTTAATAAACTGTGGTATATGTATACCATGGAATACTACACAGCCATAAAATACATCTTTTGTATTTATCTGAATGGAGTTGAAGAACATTCTCCTTAGTAAATTAACACAAGAATAGAAAAGAAAGTATCCAATGTACTCAATACTGATAGGAAACCAGTAGATGAACAAATACACACCCACCCAAGAGAAAAACACGATTAAATACAGTGGGGGGAGGGAGGGAAGGAGAGAGAGGCAATGGGAGGAGGACGGAGGATCAATGCGCTCTCACCTAACAGGTGTGATGTGCAGGTGTACAGCACCCCTCCTGGGTGAAGGGCTCAACTACAACAGGGACTTTACCCAACAAATGCAAACAATGTAATATGATGGTAATTGGTTGTACCCTCATATTAATATGAAATTTTAAAAAGAGAGAGATTTTATTTGACTTCCATCTACTTGTGACATGAATAGCAGAGCATCCAGAACAGTAAATGGGAATTACAACCCAGGGAAGAATCAAGTGTCTTAAACTCTAATCCTACAAGTAACCATTCTAATTAAGAAATCATATAACTTGACAAATGCCAGGGATGCTCCTAATCTCTGTCATGTGAAGCCTTGGAGAAACACCCCGAGAAGCTATTTGTTTTTAATTCTCCTTTCTTTAGTAGCTGCAACACAAATTGGCAAGAAGCAGAAAGTGACCTCCTAATTTTGTTACATAGACCCCATATTCAGTTTGATCTGGCTCTCTGATCAGTCCTTTCTATTTCTCCAAATTAAAGATAGATAAATAAAAAGAATAAGAATATTTCAGAGAAATTCTTGCAGATTCTTTCTTGGCTGATTTTCAGTCTAGAATGTATTTTCTTAAATCCTTCTTATTAAGCATTTACAAAAGTAGGCTGGCTATTTATGTAATGACCATTAGAAACCATCCTGCCCTTTCCCAGGAAGGTCAAAGAGTAGCCTGTTATTTGGATGCCTAATTTAACTGGACAAAGGAAATGACTTTCATCATTTTTACTTTGCCCTTCCTGATTGAACCGAATGTCAACTTTCCATGCAATGTTCCCCAACAAACATTGATGTTCCTTAATGCAACCAGATTAGATCAATCTGCATCTGTCTCCATTGTACCCTGGGATTGCATACACTTTGGATACATATTTATTTTGTGGATTTCATTTCCATGTTAATTAGAATGCAGGTTCCTGGAATTTCCTTTCTGAGTATGATAATCTTCTTACAGTCAGTATGATGGAAACAGCTGTATGCTATTTACTTTGAGAAGGATGATACTCTTTGCTCTGATGGTCATTGGATATGTACTTTCTAGATCAACAATTGTACCTCCATTCCTTCTTATAGAATTATTAGAATACATTAATTTATTCAGAACTTCCAAGCTCAATTTTGTCTGGTTGGTGTGTTTTGGGGAGAGCACAGTGCACAACAAAAATTATCGAGAAGTCACAGTTAGTAATACACATTTCAATCCTTCTATGGTAACCTCTGCCCTATCCAAACATATTTTTAAAAGATTAACCATTTGTCTAATTACAAAAGTTAGACATGCCAAGTGCAGAAAATCTGGAAAATTGACACTATTAACATTTTGATGGCTTTCTTTACACATACATATAATAAATTTATTAAAAATAGTTTTACTTTGGGTTTCGGCAAGAGACTTTAAATACTTGCCTCAACAAGAAGGGGATTAGTCCTATTAACTGCCAAAAAGGGAGGCATCTGTTTATTTTTACAGGAGAAGTGCTACTTTTATGCCACCAGATCTGAGATCGTGCAAAACAAGATCAAAACACTCCAAGAAGATCTAGAAAAAGAAGAAAAGAAATTCTAGAAAATCCCTTGTGGACGGGCCTACATTGTTTTTCACCCTACCTTCTTCCCCTGCTACCCTTATTTACCCTTCACCTTTGGGCCCTGTATCCCAAAAAAAAGGTAAGAGGCAGTTAAATCAGGTCGAGGTCCAATATCACTGGCTCATTAACCAAGAATCTAACTATTATTCTTCACCGCCCTCCATAGCACCAATGACGGGTAAGATTCCCAAAGCGGGGACAACCTAAAACAGGATATGGAGACGCTGCATGGTGGATTACATTCATAGTACCCAAAGACGGGTAAGATCACTCTGCATTCAGTCAACCTAAGACAGGGACCAAACCATTGATGTTTGTATCCCCATGATGGGTAAGACTGAAACTGCAAGAGCAGGCAACCTAATACAGGGGCTATGTTTTTCCGCCATACAAAAAACAAAAGAGGGAATTGTTGGGCCCTGCCATGTGCCTGAGGCCTAGTGCAACTTCCCGAGCCCGACTAGAAGTAGATCCATCGAGCTACTTCCACGTAGCAATGACTCAGCAAGGCCCGGCCTGAAACTGCCTCTACCTAGATACAGCCAATGTGGTACCATGCCACT
>CAUYPK010019412.1:0-18355 GCA_963574355.1 Loris lydekkerianus
TCTACCTAGATACAGCCAATGTGGTACCATGCCACTGGCCCGACCCTGTCACTCACCTCTTCCCCCGCCTTCTTTCCCTGCCCCTTCTCCACAATAAAAAAATAAATAAATTATAAAAAAAAAAAAAAAAAAAAAAAAAAGACTTAGGAAACACAAGATTAGGGCTAAGCTGCTTAAAAAACTTGTTTTCCAGTTAGATATGGTAAGATAACTGAAAAGATCACACTGTAAAAACCATATAAATCTCCTACAATTTAAACCTGAATCTGATCAAGCCTCTGGATTTAGCTGCTAAGTATAAATTTTCGGTCTACTAAAAACACACACACAAAATGTGGTAATAAATGATGTTTCATGAGCATGTCTTATGGAGGAAAAACCAAACTTGGAGCCACTCCTACTCAAAGAAAATAATTAAGACTCCATATCTAAAGACTGGCACGTAAACATATACTTGCATGCTTTGAATAGAAAAAAATAAAATCCTCTTTTTTGCAAGTTCTTGCTCAACTTTTTATTCCAGGGGTGTATCAGATTTAAGACTCCAGATACAATACTTACTCACTCGGGGCCACTTTACACTTTGAACTGGAATAATAAGACTTGAACTGTTATGGGATTTTAAGGACTGCCTCTATTCCATACTTTCGCACACATACTTTATAAAACCAAGTCCTACAGAGGAATAATGTATTTTCTGAAATCAGAAAACTGGGAGCAACAAAGCTAGATTCTTGACTCCTGAAAACAAAATGCCGACTGTCACTATGAGTAAAGTAAACTATTATAAGATATTATAGAATGTAACTTTAATTTCTACTATCTAGAAAAATACAATGCATTATTTGATCCTAACTATTTGAAACCAGTAATGTTGCTATACTTCAAACAATACTTCAGTGACTTTCTTAGTATTTAGCAGTATCTAAATGCAATTACTCCCCATTTTTATACTTTAGGTTATACAACTGTATAGATAATAAAGCCCTAATGTCCATAACATTTTATAACATGTTACAGAAATTGATGAGTTTAATTACTTAATGTGCACGGATCAATTTGAAATAAATTGAAAATGAACACAATGTACACTCTACTTAATCTTGTGAGAGTTCAATTTCAGAATTCATTTTCTAATTTGCAACCCAATATGCTATATTTTAAACTAATAACTAGAAAAACTTTCTTTCATATTTTATCTGATTAAAGCAAAAGCAAAATCAACTTATTAAGATAGGTAGAATTCTACCAGTCAAGTAATCTGACCTTCTGAGTAAAACACAGTTCTGTGCTTCTGTAATCTAAGTCAACTCATTTGGCTTGTTTGACATACTCATTTTTTTTCTTCTTGCAAATGGGATGAAATAACATTACACTTCCTCTCTGCCTATAGAATAATTTTAAAATGAATTATAGGCACAAAAGGTAGAGAAACTAATGGACAAATGAAATAACAAAGGAAATCATTGTTCATTCTCAATTCTAGTTGGTAAGGATGTCATGGAACTTACATACAAAATTCAAATAATACACATTTATTCTAAGTAATAGAAGTATCTGCACAAGGGGGTCACACATTACTTTTCATGTTGCTTAACCATTTTAAAACAGAAGGTGATAAAAACTCTCAGATGTCTATTCACCCCATTTACATGGACCATATCACTATAATTTTTTAAATGCATTCATATTCAAATCTGAGAAACATGATTCTGAGCTCATCAGGCCTGCTTAATTGCACTAACATCTGCAATCAATTTAAATTCTTTAAGATAGTCTTTCACAGTGCTTGAAGTGATTTCATGCTGTGATAGATTTAGCACACTCACTAATTTATAGACACACACAAGCAGATGAGACCGATTTTCCAGGGGTGGGGTATAGTACTGAAGGGCAGTTTGAATTTTCCAGCTATCAATGGGATACAGAAAAGGATACATCCTGCATAACATAATTGAAACTACATAAGGAGATGATAGCAACTGCACAAGCATAGCATAGAAATTAAGCCTAAACTAGTGTTTTATTTAAATCTATTTGTAGGTCATGGACCATGAAGAAATTTGATGAAAGTTTACAGATGAAATAAACAGCAAAACCTAGCTACCAGTTAAATTACATAGAAAAAATGCCATCCCTTTTTCCCTTAAAACTTGGGGGTGGGGGATGTAAATAATCCTGAATTGTTTTTGAACCAAACACATAAATTGGTATTGAATTAGTAATATGAAATTCAAAACCAGAAAAATGTAGGATCTGGGCAGATAGCAGCAGTATAGTTTTAGAACTCCCTAGTCATCCACAGAAAAAGAGACAAGATAATAGAAAATTGAAACAAACAACAAAGTATCTTTTCCATGACCCTCAAAACACAACCAGCTATTTGGCAAATCACCAACAGCCAAAATACCCCCACAGTAGCAACATCTGTGTGGGAAAAAGCAGAGCAAAGCAACAGGGTATCTGGTCAACATGAAAACGAAAGAACCCCAAAATGGCCCATAGGTATTCACTATACATCTCAGAAAGCCTCTTTGAAAATAGCAGCTAAAACTGGAAGGAGTTTGGCCCACCCCACCTGTGGGTAAGAGGCCCAGAAAAGATCTTAAGAGGCGAATGCAGTCTATGTCTCACTAACTGGCAACATAGAGCTGCCAGGGTCCCTTTTTCCAAGACAGGAACCTACATTCGGGAGAAAAATGCTAAGAGTGAAACTAAAAACAAGCCGAACATTCCTACAAAAGAGGAAAGATGGCTACCTCAAAGACAAACACATAAATCAAAGTATAACTTAAAATTTCAAAATGGGCAGAATGACATTTAGAGAATGTATAAGACATGAAAAAAAATTTAGGGCAGAGAAAAATAAAACTCAGACATGAGGTGAGGAAACACAAAGAAAATTCAGAAATAAAATAAAAGATCATTTCAGAAACAAAATTTATAAACACCAGAATAAACAATGTCATCAGTTATTTAAGATGAAAGAAATAAAAATTTTAAAAAGAAAAAGGATAAAAAGTATTTGGGGGAGAGTGGCACACTAAAGATAAATAAAAAGCCAACATGCAGATAATAGGAACCCTAAAAAAGAACAGAATATGCCCCTAGTAAATTTTTTTTTAATTGTTGGGGATTCATTGAGGGTAAAGATGTCTTAACACAATAAGACAGAAACTAAGAAATAACTAAGAAAATAACCAGTTTGATGAAAATATTTCAAATTATATATAAAAGCAGCACATTGTACCCCATGACTGCATTCATGTACACAGCTATAATTCAATAATAAAAAATACAGTGTTTGAAATAAAGATTATACTCTCAACAACAAAAAAATAATAAAAATAATTTTTAAAAACCTAAAAAAAAAGAACAGAATATGCCCATGAAATTAAAAAAAAAAAAGATTTAAAAAGTACACAAGTGAAGAGTATACTTGATAATTGCAACTCAGACATCCACATTAGGAACAGCAACCTGTAAGAAATAACAGGTATCAGTTGACTTTTTGACAGCAGTGCTCTCATGCTTTATGCTAGAAGAAAACAGTGTAATTTATTTAAGTTTCTAAGGGAAAAATAAATACATGAGCCAAAGGTTTTATATCCAGCAAAACTGACTCTCAATCATAAAAGGCATATGAGTCTACAATTAAGTTTGTGAACTTGTCACCATCCACTTACATTGGCTGCCCTGTACAAACAACTCAGTAAAGTTTCACAACTCTAGTATATTGGTGTCTCACGGCTGTGCTCATGTCAACATGTGATGGTGTCTGGCTGAGTGTCGTTGATTACTGTTGTTGGATGGTTTGGTGTGCCATTGCAAGAATGTCAGAGTTTGACTTAGAGCAATGAATAAACATTAAATTACTTGTTAAATTGGCAAGAGTGAAAATGAAACAGGGGATGTGTTAGTCCCAATTTATGGAGATAATGCCATGAAGAAATCAGTAGTGTACAAATGGATTAAATGTTTTTCTGAGGGACAAGAAAGCATCACTGATGAAGAGAGGTCAGGGTGGCCAATAACAAGCAGAACTAGTGAAAACATTGCAAAAGTTCCTGAAATTGTGTGTCAAAATCATCAGCTGACTGTGAGAAGCATAGCAAATCAAGTAAACACCAATAGAGAAACAGTTAGGAAAATCTTAACTGAAAATCATGGCATGAGAAAGGTATGGCTCTTACATCACGACAATGCACCAATTCACTGGTCTGTGAAGGAGTTTTTAGCTAGCAAACAAATAAATGCACTGGAACACCCTCCCTACTGACCTGATCTGGCCCCCAGTGACTTTTTTCTTTACCTGAAGATAAAGGAAATATTGAAAGACATTTTGATGACATTCAGGATATCAAGGGTAATATGATAACAGCTCTGATGGCCATTCCAGAAATGGAGTTCCAAAATTGCTTTGGAGGTGGACTAGGGACTGGCATGGGTACATAGCTTCCCAAGGGGAGTACTTTGAAGATGACCATAGTGACTGATATTCAGCAAGGAGGTATGGAAGACTTTGTCCTTTGTCTAGAACGAATTCTTAATTGTCAGATGTCGTATACTATTACCAACATGCAAAACTCAGGAAATACTGTCCCACGAACCATTCTGAGGTAGCTACTAGAGAACAAATTCCAGACAAGCTGTCTAGAGAAATATAAACATAAGGACTGGTGGTGAGCATTAAAATTCAATTATTCATAAATACAATGAGGACTAAAAGGAAGACAGTGAACGTAATGGCTATAAGCTCAGTTAGTATAGATACAGTGCAATAAATATCAACTGTAGACAGAGACACCATACGCAAAAGAAAAACTTTAAATACATATACTTTTTTCTTTTGTTGTCCCTCGACTAAAAATGGCCTAGAAACAGCAACTAGCACATTAGCCAGACGGGCAATAATCCTTCTTGGCCCCTGCACTATACTCTTGAAATATCATTTCCCTCTGAAGGAAATGACTGATTCCACGTCTAGTGTGGGAAATATCACGTATGCAAAAGGACTTGCATCATCCTCTCAGGTGGAAGTGAACAATCCAAAGCTACTAGGTGGAGACCAAAATGACTAGGGGCCAACTAGACAAGATCCCACTGGCCAAAGATGGAACAATATGAACTTCAATAAGAGTAATAATGCATTAATTCTTAATGATATTAAAAATGAGCGGTCTCCTTCAAGGATGATAGAGACCCAATTCAATCTACTGAAAACTTAGAAATAAAAGAATCAAGTGTTTATGCTAAAGTTCCTATACCACCAAGTAACCAAACAGTATTTAAGAGAAAATCTCTCTGTATAAAAGTATATCATTTAATAGACAAAAACAAAATTATGGAATTTTAATTGCTAACCAGATGTAAGTACCTCCTGCTGAAAGAAAAAAGCACTTCCTATGGTCTTGCTAAAAGGAACAAATCTGATCAAGCCTCTGCCACTTTGCAGGAAATACAGAGAACGGAGAAA
The DNA here is from genome assembly GCA_963574355.1 of Loris lydekkerianus. NCBI lineage: Eukaryota > Metazoa > Chordata > Mammalia > Primates > Lorisidae > Loris > Loris lydekkerianus. The sequence goes on from CAUYPK010019412.1 coordinate 5,477, forward strand.
CGTGTTAACTTCATTATGAGTACACAAATCATTAAAATCCTGCAAGTTCTGGATAAAGAAAAGGAATGGATGGGAAACCCAAAGATTAGAAAAGCCCTAAAGATATTCCAAACTGTAAAAGCAAGAATAAAGCATGGTGTTTCGTGATGGAAAAACTATAAAGAAATTCAAGGAAATGATTCCCATGAAAGCCAAGACAGTGATTACTTTTAGGGAAAAATATCTACAGGGGTTTTTGTTTCTTTGTTTTTTGAGACAGAGTCTCACTTTGTCACCCTCAGTAAAGTGTCATAGCATCACAGCTCACAGCAACCTCAAAGTCCCGAGCTTAAGTGATTCTCTAGCCTCAGCCTCTCAAGTAGCTGGAAATACAGGTGCCCATCACAATGCCCAGCTATTTTTTGGTTGCAGTTGTCATTGTTGTCTAGCAGACCTGGACCAAGCTCGAACCCGCCAGCCTCAATGTATGTAGCTGGTGCCCTACTCACTGAGCTATGGGCACTGAGCCAGAACACATTCTTCTTAGTAAAGCATTCCAAGAATGGAGAAGCACCCACCACAACGCCCAGCTATTTTTAGAGTGAGGTCTCACTCTGGCTCAGGCTGGTCTAAAACCTGTGAGCTCAGGCAATCCACCTTCCTCGGCCTCCCATGCCTGCTGGGATTACAGGCACGAGCCACGGCACCCAGCCTTAATGGAGGGGCTTAAGAGTGGGAAGAGTAACTGGAGGGCTTTCTGGGATGGCTGGCAAAGTTCTGTTTATTAATCTGGGTGGTGTTCTCCTTGTAATAATTCCTGAAGCCATACATTTGTTTTTCAATGTTTTCTAAAATTGTTGTATTTCACAAAAAAATCTGAAAGCCTATATATAGCATTAATGTGGAGATGTCATATACTCCAGGGACCTTTCCCTCATTTGTAAAATGTAGAGATGGTCTATGATATGTCCTAGAACTAGGGACCACACTCATGGTGCATCTTATAAAGGTACATGTGAAATTTACTAGGTGTAGAATATAAATGTCTTAACACAATAACTAAGAAAACGCCATGAAGGCTATGTTAACCAGTTTGATGAAAACATTTCAAATTGCATATAAAACCAGCACATTGTACCCCATGATTGCATTAAAGTACACAGCTATGATTTAAAAAAAAAATAAAGTAAATTAAAAAAACAAACTAATATCTACTAATACCTACTAAACAAGTTGAATTTAACGAAGTCATCCTTAACAAAAATAATGCTAAAATATGATCTTAAGCCCATTGCACTGAAACACTGCAGTATAGTTTTCCAAGAAAAATTCCACAAATAAAATGTAATGTAAGAGTAATACAAAGAATAGTCAAGATGGCCTGAATTTATTTTCAGACTATTTTGTTTTCACACCCCAATAAATCCCACAGACAGATCTCTAATTTACTTAATCTATTCTGGAAGGTTTCTAATAATAAAAAGATTTAAAAATAATTTTGTACCACAACTGACAATAATAAGAACCTATATCACTCATATTTATTTTCTTGACGGTTGTGGGGGAAACCACTGTATTGCACTAGTTAGGAAATGTTAATAAATCAGGAAACCACAAGATTGGGATCAAATGCCTTCTGCAGTCTAAGATCATTAACCCATTAAGGATTTTCTTGAAGTATGTCTAGAATGTATTCCTTTTAAAGATAATTAATAGATGAAAGGATACCCCTTAAATACAAAACAACTTGGGTGATTAAGGTTAATGCTACCAGCTAGGAAGGTGAATCATCAGTTCACTGATGCTTTATAACCAGTCAAACTCTTCTCTTCTTTGCTGACACCTGTTCTATTGGGCATATTTTTCTAAAACAGAGTAGGCTCTTCCCCTTGATGATTTCTACACATGGCCAAGTGTCATACAGAACGTCTTAGAAGCCACAGCACTAAGTGTGCCACCTGAACACTCATTTTGATGTTGCGCACACACAAACTAGCCTTAAAGCCTTAGTGACTAGATAACAGAGTTTTATCAGTAAATGTTGTAAGCTTAGCCTTTCAATCCTATCAACTCCTAGTGTCTTGCTGAACTAATGTTACACGAAAAAGATACCTGTGATGAGGCCCAGTAGTTCTCATTCTTGGCTATACATTTAAACCACGAGGATAGAAAGCTTCACTCAATACTGATGCCTGCATCTCATGCATAGGAATTGGTGTATGTAACTGTTAAAAGGAAGGGTCTGCAGATTGAGCATTTAATAACCCAGAGTGATGACTGTACTGGATACCAAGACGGAGAAATACCGCTCCTGCCATTTTTTCTCATTTCATCTATTACCTATCCCCTCTGTTCACTGAAAGCAAATTGTTCATACATGGCCCTTTCAGTTTTTCACTTTTTCTTTCAGAAGTATTCCTTCTGTCAAAAGGTTCTTTATGTGTAGATATTTTTTCATCACTTTAATCATGATCACACACCTCTTCTTGCTGGCAATTTCTAAGTTAACCTTCATTTATTGTCAACAAACATGTTAAGTTTAATAAATGTTCCTAAAAATCTAAAATGTAAGTATGAGCATAGAAAAATGTCTTAGGCCAAGAAACAACTCAACAACCAAGACAAAGACAACCTCAGACCTCTAATGCCAACAAATGTGATAAGTATCACTAACCAATCAGGCTGTGAAATTCTACTGTAACAGTTCCTCTGTATCTGGTAAATCCTTTAAAAAATTCCTATAATAAAAGAAAAGATGTCCTAACTACCAAGAAGATTCTTAAAAGACCAAAAACACATAAAATTCTAATTTGAGCCTAATATAATCTCTTTTTATTTAAAAAAGAAAAATCAGCTTCATTACCATCTCCTACCCAAACAAAAACAGTATCAGTAATAGCAGAGAACATTAAATACTACTTGTGATGCCCAGAGAGAACTCATAAGAAAGATGGGTGAGTCTGTGCTGTTGGAAGATCACTTTAATTGCCCATAAATAAAATCTATCCTATATGGACACAAATGGAAATTAAAGTGCCAGGCAAATTATTAGGAAATACTCTTAACAAGAAATTGGTTCATCACCCTGAGGCTCTGAAATTTTCTGTTAGTCAGCAAGCAAGACCTGGAGACAAACAGGTGGTGTATAATAAGGCACAGGCACTGTTACTGTAATAGATACGCCTAATAACAACCATCAACCTTTGCTAAGCTTTTGAGTTATAGAGAAGCTTTTATCAAATTCCTAATCTAAAACATGAGCCAAAACATAATCCATGTCAACTTTAACAAGACTGCAGGAAACTATGGTTCATCCAAGTTTTTAGGGGTTAAAATATAAATCTCTTTACATAATAACAAAGAATTTAAAAAATGTGATTTACTTATATCTAATAATGTTTTCCACAATTAACATTTGAAATTGTAATTCTGAATAAGAAAAAAAGAAGACACTGAAAAGGATTAACATGTCATAATATTATAATATTAACAAATCACCTGATAGGCATAATGTACATGGCACACCTCCTGGGTGAGGGCATAACTACAACAGGGACTTTACCCAACAAATGCAAACATGTAACCTAATCATTTGTGCTCTCATATTAATCTGAAATTAAAAAAAAAAAAAAAAAATCAAAGCTAAAACTATCAATTCCAGATTTTTCATCTAGAAAAATAAATTTTCCCTTGGTGTTCATGGGGGATTAGCCCCAGAACCTCTCACAGACATCAAAATCTATAGATGCTCAACAAAATGGCATGGTATTTGCATACAATCTAGTCACATCCTCCTGTATACTACCTAGTACAATGTGAACGCCTGCCGTGGAAATAATTGTTATATTGTATTGTTTAGAGCAGTGCTTCTCAACCTTCCTAACGCTGCAGCCCTTTAATACAGTTTCTGTGGGTCACGACCTACAGGTTGAGAACTACTGTGGGAGGCTGAGGAGGGAGAATTGCTTGAGCTCAGGAGTTCGCCTGAGCGACAGTGAGACCCCGACTCATGAAAAAAATGGAAAAACCCAGCCGGGCGCGGCAGCGAGCGCCTGTAATCCCAGCGGCTTCCGGAGGCTGAGGCAGCGGGGTGCCCGCAGCCCAAGTCTGAGGTTGTGGCGAGCTACCACGCCCACTGCACTCTGCTCAGGGTGGGACCCTGTCTCAACAAAAAAAAAAAAAAAAAGAAGAAGAAGAAATAAAAAATAAAGCAACGAAATAAAATAAAAAAGCCAAAAAATAAAAAATAAAATATAAAATAAAATAAAATAAAAAGAAATTTAAAAAAAGAGCATAATGGCAAGAAAAAAAGTCTGTAGCTGTTCTGTACAGATGTAATTTTTTTCTCAAATAGTTTCAGTCCACAGTAAGTTGAATCCAAAATGCTAAACCCGTAAGTACAGGGTGCCAACTGTATACACAATTATGAATATATGACTAATATTTTTTGAAAACATAGTTTTTTCCTGATCAAGATATACTTAGAAGGATGATACTGAGGAATACCATGTCCTCCATACTTGAAAACATCATGTCCTGAAATGTTTCCAGAGCTGTAACTATGGTAAGACTCCTAAAACTCTGTTAAACACTATATTGTATATATTTATGTATATTATACACATAAATATGTACATATACACATGCACATGAAACTATAATCCTACCCTGATGAACTCAATTAGACTCAGTCATTTCATCATACTGTTACAAAACTTTTGTTACAGTCTTTCTATGTGCCTTTTAAAGTTATGTTCTCGATTACTGATATTTAACCTTCTTATTAAAAAAATGTAGACAAGAACTACAGTAATACTTAAGGAAAAGTTCAAAGAATAAGGTTAAACTTTAACCAAACTTTTCCAATAAATGCCTCAGAAAAGCCCTCACATCCACTTAGAAACCAGCTTGATGGAAAAGAAAAAAACTGAAACAGTCAGAGAGAGCTAGCAAACTTGGAGGAACATTTATAAAAGAGTTGTTTCTTCCCCTGGGAAAAAAATCAAAAGAGAAAAAACATAAATAGAAAACAAAAGGTAGATATTCTAATTAAGACTCTTAGAAATAAACACCAGACTAGGCTATCCTTATTGGTATCAGCCCACGTCACATAAGCATGCCACTGCAGCTACAATACAGACACCAATGACAAGTACACAAGGGGAGGTAGGCAGCCTGGAACAACCTCGGACTCCAAGCTAGTGCATCCAGGAGGGCTTTTAACTAGGAGTAGAAATTTCAAAGAGAAATTCTTAAAACATTTTACCCGTATCTAATGGTACAGCCAAAAACAAAAGACTATGCTAACTGGTAACAGACCAGTTATAATTTGAATATAAGCAAACTAGACAGTTGCATCATCTTGATATACAAAAATAAATCCTGAGGGGAAAAGACAACTCCTAGAGTACTAACAAGCAAGTGCTGATCTCTATTGAAGGGCCCTTGGAGACATAATAAATACATTAATACCACAGAGCATAAAACAAAATCTCCCTCAAAACCTCTTTATACTTCTCTCTCCCAGAAACCCCACCTCCTCACAAAGGACTAGACATCCTTTTAGCCCTCCTTTACTCTCTCTCAAACTTGACCTCCCAGATTCTCCTTCCTCACTCCCACTGCCCCCTCTGAACCTCTTCCACCTTCAAATATCTTCTGCTCCTTTCAATGTCTGCTTCCACTCTTCTGGGATATAAGGCATGGGCTCTCAATACTCCTCTGGTTTTTACTGTCATATTTATCTTGAGAAATCTAAAAGTGAAACAACAGAAGACTCCTTCCTCTTGACAGATAGAAAACGATAGGTAGCATTGGATATTTTATTTTTAATAATCCTTTGTGATGGGAAAAAAAGGATCTTAGTGATGTAAATCCTCTTCAGAACAGGAATCCTTTTTAATACACTCTCAATTGTGTATAAATTAATTCATGGTCTCCTATCATCCTCATCATGAGAGACTTTATCACATTATATAGGCATAATATACCCAGAGACAAACTCACCCTGAATACAACTCAAGCACATACAAGAAAATAAGCACCCAACATAACCCCTGGAATCATAGATCTTGGTATGATACCCTCATCCCAAAAAGAAAAGGGAAAAAAGAAAACTAGGTGAATGCATCAGCTCTATTAAGATATATCTCCTAAATTTGGTTTGTCTAATCAAACACAATTTTGACTACCAAAAAAATCATCTTTTAACAATATCTGAGTGCTTTAAGCATTTTAAAAGAAGATAAGGATTAAAAATAATTAAAGAATGACAGCAGGTGTGGTGGCTCACACACTCCCTAGCACTTTGGGAGGCTGAGGCATGTGGATTATTTGAGCTCACAAGTTCAAGACCAGTCTGAGCAAAAGCAAGACCCCTGTCTCTACTAAAACTAGAAAAACTGAGACAAGAGGATCACTGGAGCCCAAGTTGGAGGTTGTGGGGATTGCTTTGAGCTATGATGGCATGGCATTCTACCTAGGGTTAGAGCTTGAGACTCTATCTCAAAGAAAAAAAATGACAACCATACTCAAGATCAGATCAGGCATTTAGTATTAAATATTAAATACATACATATAGAATTCTATATTTAAATTTTAGTACCTTTCTATTTTTAAAACAGTGAAAATCCTTAGATAATTGTGGCTTAAGAGACCATACTTCATTCTGATCTAAACTGTTCTTCTTCTATTGTTTCAGAACTATGGATCTTCTTCCATTTTGTTTATCATAGCACAACCTCACCTCCAGGTCCTTACCACTAACTATACCATGGTTTCACTATCCACCTGTGTAATCAAACAAAAGTCAAATCCAAATTCTTTTTGAAAGAAGTTTCTCTACTAAATTTTCTACTAAACATCTGAGTTGAGTAATTTACCAGGGAATGATCATGGGGCCTTATAGTACCTCTCTCATCTGTGCTCTGAGAAAGCATATACTAAGTGAGGGGAATATCTTAAGATGTTCCTTTGAATGCAAACAGTAATTTTCAGAGTGAATTAGAGAGATCCAAAATAGGAAAAAACATGTGTGGATGATACATCAGGATACTTACAGCAACAACAACAACAAAAATAACAAAAAACCAGAAGCAGCTTCAATAAGAACAGGCATATGACGAAGCAGAACCGCACTAACCCAGGGCAGCAGCTCCATGATGTCAAGCATCCCACAATCTCCTACAATTGTATCTTTTTTCTACAATAGCCAAAAAAAGTGGCTCTCCTGCTCAAGATCCTTAAGGAGAAAAACCTTCTCAGAATCCCCCTAGCAGACATGCCCACTACATTATACTGGACAAACCTGGATCATATCTCCATACGCTAAGAGTACCCAAAAAAAAAAAGTCTGTATTTTCTGCCTCTAAATATGGCAGTTCCTTATAAAATTTTAATAATCTTTCCTACCTGCATAAATTCAGTTTTTCTTAAGCCACCTAACCCCAAAACTACTAAGGTCTTAAAAATAATCTAGTTTCATTGATAGCATGTTTTTTTTAATATTTTAAAAACCAACCTTATTACTTAAGGCCTACTTTGAGAAATAATGCTTCTAAAGCATTTTCAAACCATAAACTGTACTACTTTCAAAAAAACAATATTAATGTTTATCCACAGAAAAGAACCTCGAAGTAAATGCTAAGCCTAAAATCATAAAAGTATACCTTACCTATCCTCTGTCCTTTTCATATTCCCTCTAGAACAACCAATCTCTGAATTTTTATTGTTTTTCTTAAAGTAACTTTTTCAATAGCCATTAACATAAAGTGTCATGACAAAGTCTATACTCTGGAGTTAATATAATGTGTTTCTACTTCCAGAGCAAAAAAATAAATAAATAAGAATGGTCAGCTTGAACTTTTTATGTTAACCATCTGCCAAATTATTCACAATCTTCCTAGGAAAAGTCATGATCCATGATCCTCCTCACACTAATTAAATGAGTCAATGCTGTAATCACACTTTAGATAGCTAATCTATTTCAATCCTGATAATTTAATTACCTTATTCTCGTAAACAAATTCCAACTTTATTCCAAAATGATTAGAGGATTAAAGTTTAAAATTAGTGAATGCAAACTCAAATAGTGCCAGTGTAACAAAGTTCAAAATGGTTTGTTCATCTCTTAAAAGTCTACTTATTATCTCAAATTCAGAAATTAAAACACTATCATGCCAAGGTTTTCTAAACCAATTCTAACTGATATAGCACCTCTTATATTAAGTGAATGCCTGCTTGTTAGATTTAAAACTCCCTAACAGGGTAGTCTTCACTGACTACTCTATATAACACATTTCCTGATACTGCTTTGTTTTTTTTCCCACAACACATTTCACCTCCTCTTACATATGTGTTTCCGTATTTCCATTAGATAACCAGTGCTGCTCTACAAGACACAGTAATAAATTATCTTGATATCTCATCACCAGCACCTAAAATCCTGCCAGACATATAAGCACTGAATAAACATGTGTTAAGGGCAGATGCAGTGGCTCATACCTGTAATCTTAGCAGTCAGGTAGACCAAGGAGAGTGGATTGCTTGAATCAGGAGTTCAAGACCAGCCTGGGCAAGACTGAAACCCCACCTACACTAAAAAAAGTAGCTGGGTGTTGTGGCAGGTGCCTGTTGTCCCAGCTACTCGGGAGGTTGAGGCAGGGGACTTGCTTGAGCCCAGGAGTTTGGGAATGCTGTGAGCTGTGTTGATGCCATGGCACTCTAGCCTGGGGAACAGAGTAAGACTTATAAAAAATAAATAAATAAATAGACAAACAAGCATGTTGAAAAAAACAAAGAAATGCCTTAGAAATGTGGACTCACAAACAGCACATGTGTATTTTCACTAATATACCTTTTTCTTATATTTTTAATTATGTTATAATGATTTCAATGGCAAGAATAAACAAATCACAAAAATAAATAATTGCTGCTGCCACCATGGCTAACAGACAAGGCGGTCATCCCTTGTAAATGTGTTATGTTCTAATTGTGGAATAAAGAATTTTATTCTGAGAACAAGTCCATGATGTATGTGCTCCCATTTTATGGATGAGGAAAATGAGAATCATGAAGTATAGGAGGCACCTGCGAGAAATACCTTGGCATGAAGGGATGGGGGAAGGGATTAACATCATTGGCTCTTGTTAGTGAGATGCACAACAACATGAAAGTATGTAAATCTTTGGTTAGCAGTGTCCACTCCTATGGCAGAGGCAGCCCCGGGATTAGCTGGGGAGAAGCCAGCCGGGTTCCTCCTTTGGCTCCGCTTCTTGCTCGGAGGACGCCTGATCAGCGCTCCCCTACTAAGACTGCTGTTAGGAGACTGCTGCTAAGATGCTTGCTCCGACTAATATCAACTGTGACTCCTTTTTTTTTTTTTTTTTTCTTTGAGACGGAGTCTCATGATGTCGCCTTGGGTCAAGTGCCATGGCCTCACAGCTCACAGCAATCTCAAGGTCTCGGGCTTAAGTGACTCTCTTGCCTCAGCCTCCCAAGTAGCTGGGACTACAGGCGCCTGCCACAACGCCCGGCTATTTTTTCTTGCAGTTGTCATTGTTGTTTAGCTGGCCCAGGCCGGGTTCAAACCCCCCAGCCTCAGTGTATGTGGCTGGTGCCATAACCACTGTGCTACAGGCGCCAAGCCGATTGTGACTTCTAAGGTGCTTCAGCACCTGAGACCTGAAGGAGACCTTACCCCCAGTAAGCTGGCACAGTGGCCCGCGTGTGGACAGTTGAGTGGGCAGGGGCCATAGACCTAGGGTTCCCACCAGGCCCTGGGTCAGGCCGGAGACGGGCCCCAATAAAGGTCAAATATGATGCCCAAGGTCAAACGGAGAATAAAGAAGGAGATACAAAACACCAGAGCTCTGACTCGTAAATCCCTACTGCCAGTTTGTGATGTCTAAGTTACAAAAGCAATTAGTATTGATACAGGACAGGTGGCTCAGTGGCGCCCCAGCCAGCTCAGCAGAGCTGAGCTACAGGACCTGCCACCTCCACCTTGGCAGTTTTGGTGCCGTGGCAGCCGGCAGAGGAACCAGCGAGCTTGGAGGGTGGGCAAGGGGAGGGCTCCCACTCCCACTCCCACCCCCACCGGAGGCTGCAATAGCCAAAGGAGTGGAACAACTGCTGGGGAGACACCGGCGCCTCGGTGTCTCCTTCCCTTTACTCTGGTGACTGAAAAGGGAACCCCCATTTCCTATGCCTAGGTCAATTTCATGTAAGTTTCCTAGACCTCAATTCCATGAATGGACTGTGTCCATTCATTAATACATTCATTCACCTCGCCCCAGCCAGAGGAACTGTGTCTATTCATTGAGTCCATTCATTGATAAATTCATTCACCTCGCCCCAGCTGAAGACTGTGTCCATTCAATTCCTGGCCAAGGAACCCATGCACCTATATATACCGCTAGATGGAGACAGACAAAGAGAGCTATTCTCCCTGACTTGGGTTTTCTCTCCAGGAGCTTTAGGGTTTTTGTATTCTTTTCTGTAAATAAATTCTATCTTACCACAGATCTGTGGTCCGCGGATTTATTCTTCAAAGCACCGAGACCAAGAACATGAAATTCCAGTATCAGATTTGGCCAGCCAGACAGGAGAGAAAACAAAATTCCAGTAACATATTTGGTAGTCCATACGGGGACTGAAAGACGACATCTGTGGTAAGCAATGGGACCGCTTACCTCTATCCTGTTTTTCTCTGTAGCTGTCCTACTGGAGATTAATAAATTCAATGCCCCCCAGCCTGTAAATGTGCATAGTGTAGATGCTGACCTCCAGGTCACAGGCAAGAGGCTGTTGGGGAGCAAACTTTCTAATTCCCCTTGGCTTCAGAAAGGAGGCGAAGAGACTGTTAAAAGAATGTTGAACCTATTCTCTGTTTATTCCTTTTCCCTGGTTGAGAGCCGAGTGAGGAGGTAGCACTCAGAGGCCCTGGGGTCCCCAGCAATGGATCTGACCCCAGGACTTGGGAGGGCCTTCGAAAACTTGTGCTCTCCCAGCGTTTACTATCTTCTCTTATCTTCCATGGTCCCAAATGTTTCCTATTTTTCTCTATAGACCTCTTCTAGTTCACTCTCCCTCTCCTTATAGTTTACATGCTTTGTTTAAATGTTGGTGAAGGATTACTGTATTTAATTGAGTTTATTACTAGTTAATTCTGGTATTTTTCAAATGTTTTAAGTGTGCTTCAAGTGTTGTAAGGTTCTTTTATATTGCCTTTCACTGCAGAACTAAATTAGATTGGCTTTTTATGTGTCTGAGAAAAAAGACTAACCTTGTTAAAGAGAAGTCAGCCCCAAATGAAGGGCAAAATGACTCCCCCCCCACAGTGTGTCTGGGCAACCAGAGGCCTGTGAAGGGAAGCCCAGGATGACTCCCCAAGATGGGAAAGGCCCTGAACCTTGGCTACCACTCAGTCTCTTAAAAATAAAGAACAATGAGGATGACCCTGGGTATTTGATTTCTTCTGGTGTGGGGAAATTTAAAATAAGTCTAGGTTTCTCTAGGACTTCAGCTAAGTGCAACTTAATTATGATATAAAAAAGTTTAAAAGGGTCTCTCAACTCAACCCTGATTTTTAACTAAATTTAGTTATTGTTGCCTTGCTAACCTTTGGAAAAGAAAGAGGAGGTTGGAAAAGCATAGCATTTAACACCAAGACTTGCTGGAGAGTCTACTTTACTTTTTGTTACGGGAAATTTAGAAAAAGCTTGTACAGATTCTATAAAGTTAAATGTGTAAACATCGCACAGCCATTTTCTCCAGGATGGGGCTCATCCCCACTTTGATTGATACTCTGAGGCTAGTGGGGGAAAGGGAATATATGCATCAGGTGGGACCAGGCTCCCTGATACCTGATTTCTCAGAGCTGAGCTGCCGGCACGTTATAAGCACAGGAGAACCACCAGGCACTAAGCGCTACACTAAGAGTGGCTAATTCCAGACAAGCACAGGGGTTGAGGAGGCCACTCTCCTCAGGTACTCTTCCCCAGGCATTGGAAGAACACCTCCTTTTGTTTAGGAAGGCTTCTTGAGTTGGTTAGGGGATGCTCTGATGACTCAAGAATACGGGGTGGGATTGATTAAGATGCTGGACGTTTTTTCTTTCTCACAGATAGGTAACATTCTCTCATCAAGAGAACACCCTGCTGGGCTGTATTCTGGAGCACTGGGACATGTTTGATCCCCAGACACTGAAAAAAGAATGTATGGTTTTCTTCTGCACCCATGCCTGGCCTCAGTATCAACTCTCCACTGGTGAACAATGGCCCCCAGAGGGTACTCTTAATTAGACACCATTTTTCAATTAGAAACTTTGTAAACAGGAAGAAGAGTGGTCTGAGGTGCCCTATGTGCAAGTTTTCTTTTCCCTCAGGGACAACCCCCAGTCTGCTCTCTTAGCTGTAGTAACTTCCCCAAATGGTCAGGGATTCTCAAGGGAGACACCATCACTCCGTAGTTCAAACTCTCCATCTACTTCTCCCACACCTTCCTCCGTGTGTTTGGAGCACCCCAGAAGAGAGGCTATCCCAAGAGTTTTTTCTGGTCCTACGGCGACCCCTAGAAGGCAGCCATATCCTTCTTTGTGTCCCTTAGTTGAGACTGCAGTGGTGAAAGGGGAAGTGCACGAGTATACACTCCATTTTCTCTAACAGATTTAAAGCAAATTAAAGGTGATTTGGGAAAGTTTTCTGATGACCCCGATAAGTACATAGATGTTCTCCAAGGGTTAGGACAAAGCTTTGACCTCTCTTGGAGAGATATAATTTTACTATTAGATCAAACTTTAACATTTAATGAAAAAAATGAAGTTCTGGATGAAGCTAGGAAGTGGGGTGATTTGTGGTTCATGTCCAATACTGATGGCAGTATGTCTCCTGGAGAAAGGGA
>CAUYPK010019413.1:0-14876 GCA_963574355.1 Loris lydekkerianus
GTGTTGATGTGCGATCTCCAACCTTCTCTCCTGGTATAGCTCGAATCCTCCAGGTTACTAAATTTCCATCCTTTAACTCTCCTTCTGGACGGGAGCCTCTGTGAAAAGCTGGCTTCAGTCCGCCATCTTGTCTCCCCCCCCAGGAATCAACCTTGTGTCAACACCTTGATTTCAGATTTCAATTAATAGTTTCCAGAACTGTGAGATAAAACATTTCTGTTGTTTAAACCACCCAGTTTGGGACATTTTGTTAGAGTAGCTCCAAGAAAGGAATCCATCACCCTTTGCCTGAGAGGCAAGTATTACCAAATTATTCCTGTACACCCTTCATTAGCTATCGGTGTTGACCAGAATGTAAACTGCACAGGAGCGAGGACCTTGTTTGTCCCCATCACCTCACTACATTATGATGGTGCCTGGGAAGTAGCAGGTGCAACATAACCAGTGTTTGTCAAATGAGTTGTTATTATTGGGCCCTGCAGGGTGAGTGACTGTGAAAGTGACCGAGTTCTGGTCCCACTGAAGCAAATGGGGCCCATGTTGTTAATGTGTGATATTCTCCCATCCTGACTATAATCACAGATTTGCTCTGGAAAATTGACTTTAATCAATATTTAAAATATCCCCCAACAATATTAGTGGGTAGACTATGCTCTGATCTTCAAAGTATATCTGTTAATTAGGATGGCCTTGCTCTTGTTCTCATATAATCAAAGTTGGATTATAAATATTTAAAATGTAACTGGCGTGCAAAATGAATACTAAGCATTTATATTTAGCAATTATGTCACTTTCTAACAAGGATTTCTAAGATCCATCTGAATTATTCTGGTGAGGTTCTATAATAATTTTCTCTTGCTGCTGTAAGAAACTACAAAAAAAAAATATAGTGGCTTAAGACAATATGAATTTATTTTCTTAAAGTTACGGAGGTTAGAATAATAATGCAACCCAACACAACAGTGATATGGTCTCACTGGGCTAAAAGTCAAAGTATCATATAATGACTGTATTTCCCCTGGTTGCCTGAGGGGAGAATCTTGTTTTCTTGCCTTTTGTAGCTGGTGGCCCGATTCTGTCTTCAAAACCAGCAGTGGCCATTCAAGTTCTTCTCATGTTATCATTTCTCTGGTTTTGACGTTTTTGCTGCCTTCTAACCCATTTAAGGGGATTTGTAATTGTTTGGGGTCCACCTGGATAATCCAGTATAATCTCTTCATTTTAAATTCAGATGAGTACTAACCTTAGCTTAATATCCCTTGTCACACATCCTAACCTACCTGCAATTCCAGCAATTAGGATGTGGACATCTTGGTGGGGGCATCATTCTGTTTATAATAGTCATAGAGACAGCTGGCATCATTGCCTTATTCCGCCCACAGGGAGCTCCCTATGTTAGTTCTTTCTGTGTCTGTTACTGTTAGGTGTCAGATGGCTGTCTCCTGCCCCGATGACATCACCTGAAATCTTGGGGTTGCTTTATGAGATTGAAGCCCTAATATAGGTTTTAAAATAGGTCCAATTACAACTTGTCACAAAAACTTATTTGATGGAATATGAACAATGACTATATGAAAAAAAAAGCGTTTCATTCCCAATCACATTGGGAATATAGATTAAGCAAAATTAATACTTCTATTTATTTACATTTTTAAATGCCTTTATAAATGTGGTTCTTCAGGAGGATGCAGGGTCTCCCAAACTTACATGGCTACAGAAAGGTTGGCATTGCAGAACATTTTATGGGGCTTATGATCTACGGAACATGCTGTGAGACATTCTGACATAAAAGTATCATAAGACGCCTCTATTAGGCTTGAGGAATATTAAGGAATATTAAGCCTATATTAGAAGCCTCTCTAGGCTTGAGGAACATTGGGAATTGGCTTCTGGACCTATCTACATTCTATTGTACTAGGAGCTCCTAAGGTAAATGAATCATTATTTGTGGACTGAAAATAATTTTGCTGCTTGGAGAACTTCACAGCAGGAAGTTGTAAGAAGCTACATATCCCCTTAACTTAATTTAATATCTTCTCCCTTCCTATTTCTAATCTATAGGATTTTCAAAGCGATGATTATGTTAAAATGAGGTCCTTAGGGTGGGCGCTAGTGCAGTGTGACTGGTGTAGCCTTAAGAAGAGGGGCTAAGGTGCAGACAGAGGGAAGACCTTTTGAAGACACATTCCTACCCCTCCCTTGCTTGCATATGTGGTCCACATCACATGGCCTTGCCCGCTGAGACTGGTCAGTAATCTAAGCTGTACCACCTCTCTCTGTCCTGCTTCCTTCCCAGCAGGTGAATTTCATCACATTTATTCATTGCTTAAAGAGACAATGGCTCCTCGCCACACACCCTGTCAGATATAGTTTATAGTCCTGCGAGTCCCACCTTCATCCCCTCTCCAGTCAGCCCACGTGCCTCTTGGAACACAGTGGGGTTTCTTCCGGCTGCATTTCCTATTCTCACAGGCATCCTTCTGCCAAGAACACTCTCCTGCCCCCTTTCTACCTGTACAGATCCTCACACCTTTTAAGATCTGACTCCCATTTCTCTGCTTTCCCCTCATTTTCTAATTCATGCTGATTGTGCATCTTGCTTACCATAGCACTTGTGTGCTGCCGTGACATGCTGCTTTGGTCAATGAAAGCAAAACTTGCACTCCTGAGGTTATCATAGGAGAGATGATGAGCTGGTAGAAAAGACTGGATCCCTGAAAATCACCTTCTTCTTGGGATTATTATCAAAATGCCACTTCTGCAGTCACACTGGCCTTTCCTTTAAAATTCTGGCCCTGATGCGGAAAGATGACTCCTCATATAAATATAGCATAAAATTCCTGCTGGAAATTCCTACAGAAACCTGATGAAATGCATTTTTTTCTACTTTACTGACAGGTAAGAGATCAAAATATAGTTGATCCCTCAGGAATGTAGACCAGGTATGCAAGCATAGGGTGCTGGGGGAAATCACACACTTCTAAGGCCTTTCTCTGCCAGGTCCTGGCAGTGATTTTATAGGGGAAATCCTGCTTTGATTCATATCCCTGAGGTTACTCACCTCAGGGTCTAGATCAAGGGTGAGAGGCTGGATTCCTTTTCCTACCCTCCCTCATAACTTTGAAGACATGTCTCCAAAGGTCATGTTGGACACCAAGAATGATTTCTCCTTTCAGGTAACACATAGTCTCTGCCTTCTGAGACATATAGCCTAGCACTTGCAAAACCACACAAGGATGAAACTTCCCGGTAACACAATGACTGCAAGGGTCATTAGACACCAGCCTCCAGCAATGGACATTGGGAGGTTTGTTCTCTTTTATGCATGAGACTGGATTGCATGGATTCTGATGTCAAGGCAATTTGACTGTGATGGTTCTCACTTCATTCATTGTCAGAACTGGTTCAGGTACACGTATCAGTTTCCTATTGCTGCTATAGAAAGTTGTCACCCAATTCAGTGGCTCAAAACAACACACATTTATTGTAGAGTTCTGTAGGTCAGAATTCTGAAAAGGATCGGCAGAGCTGTGTTCATTTTGAAGACTCCAGGGGAGAATGCAATCCTCGCCTTTTCTAATATTGTAAAGCTAAAGCCACCAGCATTCCTTGGCTTGTGGCCCATCATCTGCCCTCAAAGCCAGTGGGGTCTTCAGTCTCTCTGTGCTTCTGATTATTTTCTCTCTCTGCTGTTATCACTGCCTTTCCTTGACTCTGACCCTCCTCTTGTGAAGACACTGGGCCCACCAACATAATCCAAGACAATCTTCCCATTTCAAAATCATTAATGTAATCACATCTGTATTCACAGATTCCAGGGATTAAAGTGTGGTCTATTATTCTCACTACCAGAGGGAAAGTGAAGAGACAGGTAGATGGTCTCTTCTGTGCTCAGCTAAGAACTTCAAAGAGGATGACTTTCCAGAAAAGTAAATGGTTTTTATCTTTTTTATAACCAAGGTTGTGGAAGTAGTTGAGCATCTCTTATGATCTCAAATTATAAAGATCTGTTGCTTTATATAATTGTGTGTATATGAATAGATATGTTTATATAAGAAATATATATTTCTTTTCCACCAAACTTCCTTTCTCTGGACAAAGCATATTATACATTCCCGATAGTGTATTATAAAATTAAAATGAATTTAGCAAAAGTCTAAAAGAATTCAGTAGAGAGAGAAGAGTTCCCAGCCATTTCTTTTAACCACAGTTGACTGGGATCTGATGAAAAAAATGAAGAACTTGAACTGTGAAGAATATTTATTGTGTTAAGAGACAGATGTACCAACTGGTGTTTGGGGAGGCTGATGAGAAAGTAGGTACTTTGGGATAGCTTTTAAATTTGAAGTATGTGAGAAGGTATTTTTCATTTTACTTGCCAGTTTTTTTTTTTTTTTTTTTTAATGAGCACACTTACTCTAGGGAATATTATTTGCAGGATCTTACAGCTCCACTCTGAACTGCAGGATAAATGAAACAGAAGTTAAATGATGATTACAAAACAGCATGGCAGGATTTAAACCTGCCGGTTAAAGATGAAAAGTTTTGCCAAATTCTATCAGGTGAGACATCTGCTACCGTACATGAAAGATGCTGCAGAGTAAATGATACTTTTTAGAAAGTGCTTGTTCTGGATAAGAATTTTGATTTTCACTTAATAAACAGAATAATTAGTAAAGATTAAGGAAATGTGCCATGAAGTTTCTTGGTAGATAATATTTACTTGGCATTAAGTTAGGTAGAAGTAAAAGCTTACCGGCATTGCCATGCATGATTTTAAAATCAGGCCCTGCTATTTGATCTTACCCAATCAAACGGAATTGAAAGCTTGTCTGAGTCACAAAATCTACCTATGTTAATTGCAATAAAAGTTTATTGGCATTAGATCTTGGGACTTGTGTGTGGCTTTATCTCCACCCAAGCAAGTGAGGGGGAAACAGGGGTCTCTGCTTTCAGTATGGTTTAACTTGGTTTCCAGAAACCTTGTTTATGTTCTTTTTGATATGTTTGTAGTTCAGTGATGTGTCTTGTAGAAGCATGGAGTGATATGAAAACAGGTCCCCGAGACTCTGGCGTTACAAAGATTTGGGGTAGAAATTTGGCTTTTCACATTATGAGTTAGATGATAGTGGGTAAATTTACCATGCCTCTTAGAGCTCAAAGAAAGAACTCGTGCAAAGTCTTTTGTGATTATTTCCTAAGACAGTTTAGCCAAGCAAGTTCTCAGTGCAGACTGATGATTATTACTATTGGCATTGAATGTATTTCCTTAGCATCTTAAACACACCTAACCTCGAAGGGTAAGTTAAACTCAGGGTGAAGGGATGGAAAACAATATTCCAGGCAAACTGAAATCAGAAAGTTTGGTGTTACTGAGGAGAGTACTACATAGAGACAGCTGTGGAACATTGGAAGGGTCCCTGGCTGGGATCCTCTTCCTTCTTGACCTTTTTCTCATAAAGCCTCTGTTTTGGGGGGAAGGATATCTGTAACAGACCATATAGCTAAGGAAGGAGAAGCAAGAGCTAAGCTCAGAACGCTCTGTAATTATAAGAAACACCTGTAACATCTCGGTACTATAACACCTTGGTGATAAGAACATGGGGAAGAGATTCAGGTCTCCTTAACATGAGAGCTCTCGAGACAAGAACATCAGTGATTGGCAGTCTCTACACCTGCGGTGTAAATAGCCGCAGGAGAGGTGAGTTGGGGAGCATGCATGCTGTTCTTTCACGACTCACTCACTCTGACTCTTTCCCTTCTCCTGCTCCCAGGCTGTCTGGCCAGCGTCTCCCTGAGATAAGATTTACTCTTCTATTAAGACTGGTTCTCTCCCTCGAAGACTGTTTCTCTCTCTCTCCCTTCTGCTAAGGCGAATAGCACTCAGGCGCCTAAGGGTAATTGTTCCTGAGCAAGGTAGCATGGCGGTTTGCGTCTGGACAATAAATCAGCTGGGTCAGAGACCTGGCCAGTCCCGGGCACTGACAGATATCAGCTGAATGCTGGGCCAACACAGACCATTTGGTGCTAAACCTGAGTTTTCAGAAGTGGAGCACATAACCACCTGGGTGACGGACTTTTTTCTTAGATACCCAATGCAGTTGAAAGATGTAAGAAGTAATTGTCCAACTTAAAATATAAAATATTGTAACTTTCACTATGAGAAAGATAAAAGGTACTATATATTTCCTGTGGGAAGCTGGAATAAATTATAATAACACAGATTGGCTTTTGCAGCCCGTCTTGTCCAGTGATAGGGTATGAAGCACCATGTGAGTCTGAGCCAGTTCACCTTGGTCAATCTCTGCTCTGTTTTGGATCCTGCAATGAAAATATGCAGAACCCATCTTTAGGACTGAGACAGAAATCCAGAACAAAAATTGAGTCCGGAGTTTGCTGTTTCATCTTACCCCTAGATGAGTTTTAAAAATATTATTTTTTTTCCCCTGAAAACCTCATGGTAGCTCTACATGGAATCACATTGAAGTATGGTAAGACAAGAATGGGAACCATTTTAAATTATTTTTTTAATCAATGCCATTACTTTATTTAGTCATTAATTTGACATCCCATCAGTATCCACTGAGCATCTTCCCTATGTGGCCTCTGTTCTAGGTGTGATGAAGGCAAGTTGTAATAGAAGCATTTCTTTCCTGGTCTCAGTCCTGTTCCATCTGTATCTCTTTTTCTGTATCCTTCTCTCCCTCACTTCTGAGATGTTGGAAGAGCCCACAGCCCAGTCCTCAGCCCTAGTATCTTCCTCATTTCTACTCATTTCCAGGTCAGCATTTTTTTTTTTTTTTTAATAAATGGTCAGTCATACACTAAGTATTTTAGGCTTTTGCAAGGCACGCAGTCTGTGCCACACATTATTCAAATTTTCCCTTGTAGCATAAAAGCAAGCATGAACAATACATAAATGAATGCACAAATTCTAAGAAAACATTTTAATAAAAACAGGAAGGTGCCCCCGTTTGACGATAAGCCATAAATTGGGGATCCTGATCTAAGTAATCTTGGTCCTGGGCTTTAATGCCATGTAAATTCTAAGGATGCACAAATGCGTACTACAGGCTCGAGCTATGTCTCTCCAGTGGCCTACTTGATATCTCTGCTTGGATATGTACAGGAGTCTCAAACCCAGCATATCCAAGACAGAATTTCTGATTACCTCCTCCCTTTACAAACCTAATTTCTCCCCAGCATTCTTGATCTCAGCAAATGGCACTCTCTGTCCCAGCCAGTTGCTCAAGCTGAAATCATGGAGCTTTGATTCCCGCCTTTTCTAATATCCCTTCATTTTTCTCAGCAACACCATTAATACTGCCTTTGAAATACATCCCGAATTTGACTATTTTTCACAGTCCATTCTCTGGCCTCTACTTAGCATGCAATCCTCTCTCACCTAGACTCCAATAGCTTCTTAACAGCTCTTCTCCCTTCCACTCATAACCTAATCCTTACCCAGTAAAAAATCTATAAGGGCTTCCCATCTCCCCTGGCATAAAGCCTAATATCTGGTGTATCTTTGCATCATGGTCCTTAAAGCCCCACTTGGTCTTCTCTCTCCACTAGTTCCTCAGCAAGGTCCTCCCTGCTCACCCACCCTGAATAGAATAGTACCCTTCTCATTTTCTCTCCCTTTACTCTACTAGATTGCTTAAGAACCACAGTGCCATGACCTGATGCAGTAATGCGTATGTATTTATTTATATTCACCTCTTCTACCAGAAGGCAAGCTGAAGGCAAGCTTTGCAAATGAGGAACATTACCATTTTGTTACCGTGCTGTTGGTGTTTCTAGCACAGAATGTGGCACTCAGCATGTACTTGGTAACCATGTGTTGGCTGAATGAAATAAACGGATGAATGAGGAAAGAGAGATACCCTTTTTCTTATAAAGCTTACCATCCAGTAGGGTGATTCAGAGTAGTACATGGTCAAATAGGGTGGGAAGACGCTTGATTAAAAAGGGGACAGAGACACTGGGGCTCTATTCTGCCACTAGATTTTGGTTACCAGAACAATCTTGTCTGAGAAAGTGAGATCTTAATGGAGACCTTAATGATAAATGGAACTTAATCACCTCATTCAAGGCGTGGCCTTCTGAATGTGCTGGGGCCAAGAGAAGCTAGAGAGGCTAAACCAACCAAGAGACTGAATGTGATTTTTTGCATTGCCTCTCTTTTACTTCAATTAAAATTTAGTATCTGCGTTTTTGTGAATTTTAAGCTAAGTAAATTGTTTAATTGACTCATAATTTGTTAGGTATGATCATTGGGTTGTAATTGTCCCTGCAGAGATAGGAGCTATAAAACTGGTGACATTTATAGTGGCCAGAACTTTCTGTTGGTAACCTACTGTGCCAGTCTTCCCTACCCCGTGGCTGTGCCTCAGCTATAACTCCCTTAATTCTTTGGACTCACCTGAATGAATGTACTTTCCTGGAGAGATTCAATTGTCTTTGATTGTCAGGACAACTTTTTAATAATGGAGAGAAAAAAAAAAAAGCTTAAACATTAAGGAAAAAAAAAAAAAAGAAAACAAGAGAAATAACATTAAGTCCCCTTCTTTCACCCTGCTTTGCTAGAAATGCAATTTCATCACACTTTTCACTTACAAAATACATACGCCAAGATTTTCTTCCAGTTTAAATGTGCCAGTGCTTTTAGCATGTCCACATTCTCCTTTTAAGCTCTGTGAAACCAGTGGGAGTAGGAATTATCCCCATATTACTTGGGACAAATTGTTTTCCTTTCTCTTGGTGATGGTATCCCTGCTTTAAAACTCAAAAAGAATTAATTAATGAGACACCTATTGCACATTGACAAAACATTGCATAACGGCCTCTTAAGTAGGGCTGTAATCATAATAATGCATTTCCCACAATAGACAGTAATTTGGGGAACTATTCAAGATAGTTATTCACAGCCAGACTAGGCAAGCCCATGGTGCTCACATCACATGCATCATAAGAGGACTGTAAATTACATGAAGCCATTACATTTCACTTCTGACCTGCTAAAAGGTTATGGAAAACATTTCATATTCTGTATCTCTCTTTCAGACAATTGATATCAACTCACATGTCAGTGAAATGGATCCCTAACTAATCTCTAAAGAAAGAAAATGATGGGGTATAGAATTCGGAAGGGAGTATAGGTCTCATGCAGTGAAACTAATGAAAAATAAACTGTTTTGGAAATAATGTTTTTTCCTAATAATTTCATTGTCTATATTAATTTAAAAACATACTCCACAGATTTTAGATAACTCATTTACCACCACCCCATTCATTTGTGATCATTATTATGGACTGAATTGTTTCCCCTCCAAACTGACAAGTTAAAGCCCTAACTTCCATGTGATGTACTTGGAAATAGGATCTTTTAAGAGGTAATTAAGGTTAAATGAGGTCATTAGGATAGAGTTCTAACCTATAGGACTGGGGTCCTTATAAGAAGAGTAAGACACAGTAGAGAGCTCTCTCTCTCCAACAGGTAAAGATACAGCCAGAAGGCAGCTGTCTGCAAGTCAGGAAGAGAGGCCATGCTGAAAATAAACACTGCCTGGACTTCCAGCCTTCAGAACTGGGAATAAATACATCTCTGGTGTGGTTAAGCCACCCAGTCTGGGGTATTTCACTGGGGCAGCTTGAGCAGACTAATCAAATCACACTGGGAATACAGACCAGATGAAGAATATGAGTCTTACCCTCCAGGATCCTTACATCATAGACCAAATATGCTTAAAATACTTTAAGAGTTAGATGTATATATTTGTTGAGCACTGATGTTAGATGTGTGGGATCAAGTGACTTAATGGTTACTGGTTCTAAGCTGATGGAATAAATAAACTGGGCAAGCAGGTATAGCAGGAAATGTGCCGAGGTTACTGAAGCATGGCATATTCCAGAGAAGGAATGAGTCAGCCCTGGTGAGTGAAGGAGACCCTGAGTTTAACAAGATTTTCTCTTTTATGCTAATTCCCCAATTTTATGTTAAGTGGGGGGTGGAATATTTATGGTTTTTCTTCGAAAAGGGTTGATGATTTCTGGAATTGGGAACCCTTCCATTTCTATCCTTGTAAGGCAATATCTAGGGGTTGCCATTGTACTTGTAAACTGTCAGAGCACTGGTGGGTGTGACTTTTTTCTATGTTAATGAGGGTCTTTCATTTAAGGACATGGTTACTCCAAAGATCCTCTATGGAGGCTTTGATCATATATCCAGTATGTTGTTTCTCTATTTCTTTCTGGTTGGTCAGTCTTTGCCTTGGAGACCCCCTTTTATAGACCAAACATCTGGTCAGTCCTTGGGAACTTCTTTGCCATGTCATGTATTCTTTCTTGGGAGGCCCCTCCTGGTTGATTTGTTCCTCTTAGTAGGCAAAGCATCTCCTAGCATCATCTGTTTTTAATGCACACCCCTTGACAAAACATCTGTTCTCCTTCCTCCTTATCTCTACCTACCACTAAGACATGGTAGAATTTTTCTACATATCTTACTTCTAATGCAAATAATTAGAAATTAAATACCTGGATGCTGTCTTTTGAATATTATGAGATATATCTAATTGGTGGACACACCAGACATAGGCAAGATGACCAATTGTTTTGATTGCTGGGACTAAGAGGTTACTCACATGTGGGACTTTTGGTGCTAAAACCAGGGATATACTAGATACACTGGTACAAGCTGGACAAGGCCTCTGCTTGTACTGTCATGGCAAACCGTATCATGGCCACTGTGCCAATAGGACCAATTAGTGCCTTTGAGGGTTGAGTAATCATAGCAGTAATTTTAACAGAGCTATTTTAATACAAAAAATTTGCTAACTATGTGTAAGGTATGGTTGACTAGGAAATGAACTATAAAGGCAACTCCCCCCCCCCAAAGGATATGAATATAGGCAGGCAAAGACAAGATGGCTGACTGAAGCCAGCTTTCCACAGAGGCTCCTGTCCAGAAGGAGAGGTAAAGGACAGAAATTTAGCAAGTAACCTGGTGGATTAGAGCTGTACCAAGAGCGAAGGATAAAGAACAAATATCAACCCCACTGAGGCGAGCTGCGACCACAAGGATACAAACAAAAGGTACAAAATCCATCACCATGTGGACGGGAGTCCCCTGCCCCATGAGAATGGCTTGGAGTGCCCCACAAACAAATGAGCAGTGTTCAAAGATCCTCCCACTACACTCCATGGGAGAGACCCTCTAAAAACTGGATCTACCTCCCCTACAAGGGTGCTACGGTGTTCTCCTGCCAGGCATAAAACTGTATAAAAGTATATATATTCTCTACCTGCAACTCTTAGCTCCCAACACTCCCCATCACTCTCACTCTGAGGTCTGGAGGCCTGTCCCCCAGGAGTCCAGATTCTTGGGTGATTTCTTGAGGGGTGTGGACAGGGCCTAAACTGCAGCTGGTCAGTGCTGACTCTGGGGGCACGGGAGTGAGGATAGGATGGTCAGCTGAGAGGGAACCATGCTGGAGCAGCGGTGCCCCAAGGCACAGAGAGCCACCATCTTTTGGCAACAATAGGGCTCACTCCCAGATATTCTGAAGCCACATCCCCTGTCTCCCTGGGCAACCAGAGGGGGCCGGTCATCTACTCAGGTGGCAACCACCATGGAACAGATCTGGGATGGAAACGCAGGCCCCGTGAGTAACGGGTTTGCCTGAGGCAGTACCGGCCTGGGTGGAGCGTGGGGACTAGAAACGCAGGCGCAGAGCTGGGAAGTTCCCAGGGTGGGGCTGACCCAGTGGACTGCTTTACTGAGCCTAAGACACACCTGGCCCTCAGGGGATCATCAGCCTATAGACAAAGGAAGACAGATGGCTAGAACTGACAACTAACTGAATACAGACCTACAGGAGCAAAGACAGGACCTGAGGTGCAGGCTCTGGGAACTCAAAACAGCTTCTCTTCTGCAGGGGAATTTAGCAGGGACAGAAACAAATTCTTGCAAAGTTGTTCTGTTCTGTCAGTAACATCAATCAGGGGCAGGTATGGAACTGAGTGAACACATCCAACCTCCATTAAGCACATGAGGTTGTCAGGACTCACCTCCCCCTGCTAGATAGAGGCAGAGCGCAGTGGCCTGGCTGAGCAGAAATAGATTTCCTTATGATTCAGGCAGGTGCAAATCCCTGGAGTATCTGTTCACTAGAGGCAACTGGGTCACAACCCTGTGGGGTTATCAGTGACTGGGTGTGGCAGAGGTACAAGGTGGAGAAGGAGGCATCAACCTTCCCAGACTGATCTTTTTGCTGGGTGGGTCCTCCTGACTCCACAGAGCACCGGAGCAAGCCATATCTGAGTGGTCACCAGACCCCTGCAATCCAGTTGCCAGAGACCTTTTTAACTCTCCCACCTGAGACAACTGCTGACTGAGACAATTGATTTGGACTTTTTGAACTGAGCCAATTGCCCGAGGACTATTCAAGTAGTGCCCTTGGTGTGTGGTTGTAGGAAGGTTTGATTTTCCTTTTCCAATTGTTGCCTGTGGTGGGTGGGGTGACTTAATTGCTGGCATTTCTCCATAGCTAAGACTTCAACCAAGAGTAACTATTTCACTAGGGTCGAACAGAGACTATCTGAAAACAAGAGAGAACCCCTAGCACCATCACACCAAACAGGTCCCGAGTTTCTCAGGCCATAGCACCATACGGGTCCTCAACAAAGCTCCAGGGGAAAAAAATTAAACAGTGTAAAACAATCATGGGGAAGAATCAGCAGAAAAACTCTGGTAAGATGAATAACCAGAATAGATCAACACGCCCCCAAAGAAAGATAGGGCAGATGTAACTGAAGATCCCATTCATAAACAGTTGGCCAAGAAGTCAGAAATCGATGCAGAATTTGGATTGCAAACATGATTAATAGAATTTAGGAAAATTTGGAATTAGAAATTCAAGGAGCACTTCAAAAGTCAGAATTAGAAATTCGAGGAGAAACTCAAAAGTTGCCTCAATAATTTAACAAAATTAAAGAGAAAACCACCAAACATTTTGACACACTGAAGCAAGAATTTGTAGCCCTCAAAAGATCTGAAAAATACAGTAGAAGCCCTCAGTAATAGAGTGGAGCAAGCAGAAGAAAGGATTTCTGACATTGAAGACAAAGCCTTTGAACGCTCCCAAACTCTCAAAGAGGAAGAGAAATGGACAGCAAAAATGGGTCATTCTCTCAGAGAGCTCTGGGATAATTCAAAGAAGGCTGATATCTGCTTCATTGGAATCCCTGAAAAGGATTCCAAAGCCTCACAATGCACAGAGGCTCTTCTCCATGAAATGACGAAAGAGAATTTTCTGGACATGCCAAGAGATTCTGAAATTCAGATAGCAGACAGTTTCAGAACCCCAGCATGACTCAATCCCAATAAGACATCCTCCAGGCATATCATAATTAACTTCACTAGTGTTCATATGAAGGAGAAAATTCTGAAAGCAGGCAGACGTAAGAAATCCATTACCTACAAAGGGAAGCATAATTGAATGACTGTAGATCTCTCTGCTGAAACTTTTCAAGCCAGAAGAGGGTGGTCATTGACTTTTAATCTCCTAAAGGAAAATAACTTTCAACTCCAGATCCTGTATACACCTAAACTGAGTTTCATTTATGATGGACAAATTAAATACTTTAATGGCATTCATATGTTGAAGAAATTTGCTATAACAAAACCAGCTCTTCAGGATATTCTCAGATCTATCCTCCATAATGACCAGCCCAATCCTCTACCACAAAAGTAAACTCCCTAAGAAACTTTTGATCAAACTCCAACTTCCACAGTGGCAAAAGGTTTAAAAATGTCCACTGGACTTTCGAAAAACTTGATACCCCAGAATTTACCAGACTTATCAATATTCTTCATTAATGTGAATGGCTTAAACTGTCCTCTAAAGAGGCACAGGTTAGCTGACTGGATACAAAAACTCAGGCCAGATATTGCTGCATATAAGAGTCACATCTTACTTTAAAAGATAAATATAGACTCAGGGTAAAAGGATGGTCGTCCATATTTCAGGCAAATGGTAATCAGAAAATAGCAGGTGTTGCAATTCTATTTGCAGATACAATAGGCTTTAAACCAACAAAAGTAAGGAAGGATAAGACTGGTCACTTCATATTTGTTAAGGGTAATACTCAATATGATGAGATTTCAATTATTAATATTTATGCACCCAACCAGAATGCACCTCAATTTGTAAGAGAAACTCTAACAGACATGAGCAACTTGATTTCCTCCAGCTTCATAATAGTTGGAGATTTGAACACTCCTTTGGCAGTGCTGGATTGATCCTCTAAAGAAGCCAACCAAGAAATTTGAGATTTAAACCTAACCATCCAACATTTGGATTTAGCAAATATCTACAGAACATTTCATCCCAACAAAACTGAATACACATACTTCTCATCAGCCCCTGCAACATACTCCAAAATCTATCACATCTTATGTCACAAGTCTAACCTCAGTAAATTTAAAGGAATAGAAATTATTTTTTGTATCTTCTCAGACCACCATGGAATAAAAGTTGAACTCAGTAACAACAGGAATCTGCATACTCATACAAAAACATGGAAGTTAAATAACCTTATGCTGAATGATAGCTGGGTCAGAGATGAAATTAAGAAGGAAATTGCCAAATTTTTGGAACAAAATGACAATGAAGACACAAATTATCAGAACCTCTGGGATATTGCAAAAGTAGTCCTAAGAGGGAAATTTATTGCACTGCAAGCCTTCCTCAGAGAACGAAAAGAGAGGAAGTTAACAACTTAATGGGAAATCTCAAGCAACTGGAAAAGGATGAACATTCCAACCCCAAACCCAGTAGAGGAAAAGAAATAACCAAAATTAGAGCAGAATTAAA
>CAUYPK010019416.1:0-13260 GCA_963574355.1 Loris lydekkerianus
AATGGACTAGCAAATTGTGGTACATGTATACCATGGAATACTATGCAGCCTTAAAGAAAGATGGAGACTTTACCTCTTTCATGTTTACATGGATGGAGCTGGAACATATTCTTCTTAGCAAAGTATGTCAGGAATGGAAGAAAAAGTATCCAACATACTCAACCCTACTCTGAAGCTAAATTATAGCTTCCACATGAAGGTTATAACCTAACCACAGCACAAGACTATGGGGAAAGGGCCAAGGAAGGGGAAGGGAGGGGGGAGGGTTTATGTGGAGGGAGGGTAATGGGTGGGGCCACATCTATGGTGCATCTTAGAATGGGTACAGGCGATTGCACTCATGTACATAGGTATGATTTAACAATTAAAAAAAAATAAATAACAACAAAAAAAATTAAATTCTACATTTTAAGTAGGTAAATTGTATACAGGGTAGCCATAAAGTTCATGTGCAATTTAAAGTTCATGTGCCATCCTTTATAAATAAACTTCTATAAAAATGTTTCTATTAAGGGCAGCGCCTATGGCTCAAAGGAGTGCTAGGATTATGGGCGTGAGCCACCCCACCCGGCCAGGGACCCAGACTTTCTGATTCACCAGATGTGGAGTAGAGGCCAACAATTTGTATTGCCAACAGGTTTCAGGCACTGCTGGTGCTTCTGTTAAAAGTACACACTTCAATGGGCGGCACCTGTGGCTCAGCGAATAGGTCACCAGTCCCATATACTGAAGGTGGCAGGTTTGAACCCCGCCCCAGCCAAAGTGCAACAAAAAATAGCTGGGCGTTGTGGCCAGTGCCTGTGGTCCCAGCTACTCAGGAGGCTGAGGCAAGAGAATCACCTAACCCCAAGAGCTGGAGGTTGCTGTGAGCTGTGACAACATAGCACTCTACAGAGGGCAACAAAGTGAGACTGTCTCAAAAAAAAAAAGAAGAAAAAAATAATACACACTTCAAAACCACTCCCCTAAGGAAAGGTGAGGGGAAGTCATATTGAACCTTCATTTGCCATGGAAAGGAGACCATTCTATTCTGAAATCTTGGCTTTCTCCAGCTCTCACTTCTCCATCCAAGCCCTTTTTGGAGTGAGTCTATTTCATGTAGAGGATCACGAAAACAGCCTTCCAGAATGGGCAAATTAGCCAATCATTCTTCTTCTCCTTGAAGTCAGAGGATATTTACCCAGTTCTCCTAAAGGCAGAGGCCTGCTGGTACTGTGAGGGTTCCACACTTCAGTTGGCACAGATAAGTTAATGATGGTTGCAGCCCTTTTTCACCTTAAGACATAAAGGATTTTTAGCTTCACTCATCCTGCTTTGATCAAGGAACAAAAGAGAAACCAACTTGCTTCCCCTCATGATTTCCGCAGAAAGCTTGTCTCATCAATGGCACAGGTGAACCCTGTAGTTTGGGGCCATCTCTTGGCTTCGTAATTCCCCAGCCCCAAACCATATATCTTGAGCAATTGTGTGAAGGAGATGGCAAAGGGGTTTTACATAGTCCAGTCCCATCATGATTTTAAAAAAGCAATTGGGCATTTCTCATTGTCCTTTGTTGCTCTGCTTTCTTTGCAGCTCATGTTCTCAACCCAGCCCTCCCCTCCTGTGGGGGTTGGAGCCTTCCCGCTCTTCCTACTCCCCTCCTGGGTTTGTCTCTGTAGAAAAATCAGATTCCTCCCCTCCCACTCATTAGGCAGAGAAGATTTTCTCTTCATCATGAAAACTAGGCATTGACCCAAAACCCATGTCTTAGAAGCTTGTTTCTAATCCCCCGATGGGCTTATAAAACCATTTCCCAAAAAAGCCATGTCCCTTCTGAGTAAAGAATTCTTGTAACAACTGCTAAAAAGTGAAGACATTTCTTCAAGTTATTTATTCTAAGTGATTTGAGTCTCAGAAGGAACATTTGTTCCTGGGTTCCAGGGACATGTCTCTCTAGACCTCAGTGTTCTATCAGAGGCGAAAGCCCCACACAGTAAAATTCACAAGTGAGGAATTTGTTGGAAATGTCGTTACTTTTAATAGATTGGTGGGCTTCCCGGTGGTCCCTCCTCCATCCACTAACAACATGTGTACCGTGTGGGTTGTGTGGGGGGCAGGCCAAACTAGTACCTTCTTCCCCAACTCGTGCAGAACAACATCCTTAGACCACTCATTCATATGCCTTTAACTGGGTTAAACTGGGGGCTTCCTTCAGCCAACTCCCACATTGGAGCTTGGATACCCCGCATCACTTAATGGCAGGGAGTTGAGGGTACCATGGCACCCATAACTGAAGCGAATTCAGCCAGGGTCCCAGAACATCCATTTTGCACACAGGGCAGAGCTCCAGCAGAGGGAAGTTCCTGTACAGTGCCACCTCAGATGCTATCTGATGGTATAAAGACTTCAGTGGAGATAGTTCTCTGCAGAGAGCAAGAGGGTTCCAAGCCCACTCCAGGAGATCCTGGTTCTCACCATGAGATGCACTGCCACTCATTTATTTTACCAGCTTGGGTGCACAATCACTCAGTAACTGTGACTTTGCTACTTTAAACAGCTATTTTTAGATCAATTAAGAATAAGAAAAATAAAAGTTGTATTTTACCTTTATTCCTTCTCCAACTCTTCCTTTTTTAAAAAATGCATATCTGCGTTTCTGACCTATATAATTTTTCTTCCACCTGAAGAACGTTTTAAACATTTCTTACAGGACAGAGCTACCCATGGTTGATTCCTTCAGCTTTTGTTTTTCTGAGAAAGTGTTTCTTTCTCCTTAACTTTGAAGGCTGATTTTGCTAAATAGAGAGTAGATGCCCTATGCTTCACTGCCGGAGTGAGAATTTACAGATAAGCTGCAGAGGAAGCTCAAATGGCCCACCTGGTAATGGAGTAGAGTTGGGGAAATCAGTATGAATTAATGTTGAGCTTAAAATAGATAAAAAATGGAGAATATAAAAACATTTAGGAACATGTGTGTGCACACATATATTAACACATTAGTATCAGACATGTATTTCCTTGCTCTGTCAGCTAAAAGGACTAAGAAACAAGAACATCTCAGTTTCAAAAAACACCCCTAC
Source organism: Loris lydekkerianus (assembly GCA_963574355.1). NCBI lineage: Eukaryota > Metazoa > Chordata > Mammalia > Primates > Lorisidae > Loris > Loris lydekkerianus. The sequence continues at coordinate 3,060 of CAUYPK010019416.1, forward strand.
TGGGCAGGGGAAGGTGGCTTGAGCCTGTAATTCCAGCACTTGGGAGATCAAGGTGGGTGGATTGCTTGAGTTCACAGGTTCGAGACCAGCCTGAGCCAGATCAAGACCTTGTCTCTAAAAATAGCCGGGCATTGTGGTGGGCACCTGTGGGCCCAGCTACTTGGGAGGCTGAGGCAAGGGAATTAAGCCCAAGAGTTTGAGGTTGCTGTGATCTATGACACCACAGCACTCCTTCAGGGTGACAAAGCAAGACTCTGACTCAGAAAAAAAAAAAAAAAAAAGGGACCCCTATTGTCACATCTTGGTTTCTAAAACCATGCTCCAATAAAAGGATTTAAGATTCCTTAGGGAAATAGTTGGTTGATTCTAATAGTAGGGCAGGAAATATACAAGATGAGCCCATAGCTTTTTGCAGTGCCAGAAAGTTAGAAAGTGCACAAACAAAATCATGACTATGGGGTGTGTCAAAGGGGCACAGGGCCAACTAAGAGAGCACACAGAGGCCACAGCTAGAACAAGTCAAGCCTTAAAATAAAGTAGCATTGAATTATAACCAAAAGCATAAAATAAATATTCATTAAGTTCATATTGAATAAAAAAGTAAATGAGACAGAAGAAAGAAATCCACTATTCCGAAGAATTCCAAGTAATGTATGCAGGTACTCGACTCTGGATCAGGTGCAATGTGACTTCCACATCTTAAGTGTGGCCGCCTATAGTGACTTCCTTCCAAACTATGGTATGAGAGGGGAGACACGGGTAGTTTTACATCAGAGAAATCTGACAAATTCCAGGTGATCAAGGTCAACAGTAACAGTGATGAGCTGTGTTGATAGTGTGGACCATGGACAGCATATGCTAAAGGCGACATCCATGTGGTCGTCCTTCCAGAAATCCATCATGCCAGTCTAACCATGAGAAGAGCATCAGACAAACACCAAGAGAGGACCAGTCTACAATACCTGAGCAGCACTCTTCAACATGGGCAAGGTCATCAAAACCAAAGAAAGCCCTGGAAACTGTCACAGCCAACAAGAGCCCAAGGAGACATGACAACCTGATGTATTACTGGGTCCTGGATGGGATCCCAAAACAGAAAAAGGACATCCATGAAAAATGGAGGAAATCTGAGTAAATATGGGCTTTAGTCAACAATAACGAATCAAATTTATTTCACCAATTATGGCAAACACATCATATTAATGAAAATAGGAAAGACGAATTGTAACAAATGTGAGATTAATGCACGCTACCAATAACAGGAAAACCGGGTGTGGAGTAAGTGGGCACTCTCTACACCATGTTCCTAATATTTTTGTAAATCAAAAACTGTACTAATTTAAAATTACTGAGCAGATGTGCAGTCGGCCCTGGCCTCCCTATGCAGACTCGCCTTCTCATCTCTGCTCTTCTCCCCGCCACAGTGGACACCCTGTGCACACCCACCCTCAGCAGCCCCTCTTCCCCAGCCTGCTCCTGCTTGGGGCTCACACTGCATGTCAGCATCTTCCCCAGGCCCCAGACTCACAGTTAGAAGGACAGAGTATTCTCTGGTTCTTTCTTCTTTCCTTCTTCTTCCAATCATCCCTTTTCACAGAAGGATGCTAGCCCAGGCCTGGCACTGCCCTGCACTGCCCATCTTTTCTGTGCCATTTCACGTGCTTCTCCCTTACTTGCATTTGAAGTCCTAAAGGTGTGGGCCTGCCTCCCTTTCCAGGCCTGTTCTCCAGGCTTCCTCCTGCTCACCTGGCCTCCTCACAACTCCACTGCATGAGCCACAGGCTCTATTTCTTTTCCTTTTATGTTGAATTAATTATTTACTAGAAATCTAAATTTTACTGAGCATCCTATATCTTGCTTAGCAGGCCCAGGACAGGTTCGAACCCACCAACCCCACTGCACAGGGCCAGCACCCTAACCTGAGCTACGGGCGCCCAGACTGTATTTTGATTCCTTTGTGCCTGCATACCTTCTACCTGAAGTTCTGGAGATTGCATCTACTTGCTTGTCAGGGCCCTTCCCAAAAGCTCCTCTTTCCGCTTCCCCAACTGCACATGTTCAAAGTAGATTACTCCCCTCTGTAGCACCCTGGCTCTGCACCTCTCTCCCCTTCTCACAGTGCATTCCATTTTCTACCTGATGGTATTCTGTAGTGTGATTTGGGGGCAGGCCCATCTCTGCATGCTGTATGGTCCTGAGGACACTCAATTCACTGAGGGAGGAATGCATGAACGAAGGAAGCACAAATGAATGAAGGTGTCCTGGACCCAGAAGCAAGCTCAGAGCTCATCAAACTCAGCCCCAAGTACCCATAGGTCATTGCAAACTTGAGGAAGGCCCTCAGAGAAAGGAAACATGTCTCTCAAGGTCACACCCTTATTTATGGCAGTGTTAGCATCAGATGGCAGCTGAGCTACTGACACAGAATGTCTAGCTTGGACATTTCTCTTTGGAATCCCAGCTCTGAGTCTTTGTGATTGAAATATAACCAATAAAATCACCAGTTAACATTGATTACATTACCGTCGCGTGCAGTCGCTCCCCCATGAGTGCTGGGTAAGCGGTCTCATTTGATCCTCCCCACCACTTAGGGCTATTTTTGCCCTCACTTTATAGATGACTCCAAGTATTAGAGAAACTAGGCAATTTTTCCAAATCATGGACTTGTTCAGAGTGTGAAACTTAGGCAGTTGCGTGAGACACCACGTTATACCACTTCAATTCTCTGGCTGTCAATTTTTCCCTCTGTAAAGCAGGTGTCATCATGGCATTCAGCACATATGACACAGATGTGGGGCATGCTCTACCAGTCAATGCAAACTCCACGGACCTGGTATTAGCCTCAGATCTTGCGCTCCACAGCAGTTTGGCCTGACGCCCAACCCTTTACCCCTCTGTGCCTTGGGTTCTGTATTTGTAAGGTGAGAAGTTCAACCAGATAGTAGGGTAAAAACAGTATGAGAGGCCCCTTTCCACTGTGCCCCAGACGTCCCTGTGCTGAGCCTCCTGGTCTAAATCTGCTGGCAGCCAGTTGTTTGCTTTATACTGGGTCTCAGGCTGGTTGACGTGTCACACCATTTGCACGACATACCATGTTCACTAACATGCCCGGCTTGCTTAAAGCTTTACACATGGAAGCAAAGCTTCTCATAAAATTTTCTTTCAATGTTTATTAACACTTAGGGTAGAAGTCATTCTTGGAAATATTTTTTCTTTGTTTTTTAATAAAAAATATTATTTTATGCAATACTACCCATATGATATTAGCGTTAGAACTTAGAAATATGTCTTTGAAATCATTCCATTGAGAATAAATTAATACACTTTATTATTTTTAATAACTATAAATAAATCTAGTATTCATTTGCCTGAAATTTAATTAATGTCTGCTATTTTCTATTAAATATTATTTGAAACATTTCCTGAATTCAAGATAGTTTTACAAATTAGTGTTCGCAGCAAAGCACCATAATTTATTAAAATTCAATTTGGGGTATTTAGGTTATTTCCAATTTTTCTTGGATTTAAATGTAACTTTTAAAACATTGGCTTTCTAGGCTACATTAGGGCATCTAAAATTGGCGAGACAATAAAGTTCAATTTTTCAAATTCTGAATAAAAAGAGACTATTATCACCCTGTAGTGAGGTTTCCAAAAATGGCTTTGTGTTAGGACCAAAATTTCAAGTCTCACAGGCGAAGAGTTTGTATGTAATCCCTTTTTAATTTTCTTCTTCATCACACATGTGCTTATCTAAATATTATTGCAGGCTTGCGGTGCTCTAAGCACTCTTTTAGAGTTCAGTGATATGGACAGAATACTGTGTATTTTCCCTGCATTACAGAACTTATGATCTAGTAGGGAAAATAGTACATCAGTAAAACAGATGAGAGAAAGTTCATATAAAAGAAGAATTTAGCTATATATGTACCACTTAATGTATTTGCCTCAGGAAAATTATGTAACCTTGCCTGCCTAAGAGGAATCAATTAAATTAAAAAAAATAATAAATTGTATAAAATGCTTAGAAAAATCCTTGGCACCTACATAGTACGCGTATTAGCACTCAACATCTTAATAGCTTCTTTTGTTGTTTGTATTGATTTTTCATTGTTGCATAACAAATGACCACAAAAATTAGCAGCTTAAAACAATGAGCATTTGTTATCATTCATAGATCTGAGCATCATGTCTCCAAAAGCAGCTAAACTGGGTGGTCCAAGTATCAGAGTCTCTTATGAGGCCAGTCAAGATGCTAGTCCAGGCTGCAGGCATCCGGAAGCTTGACTGAGGCTGGACAATCTGCCTTCAAGATGGTGCACTCACATCACTCTTGGCAGGAGGCCTCCACTCCTTATCCTGTGGGCTTCTCTGCAGTGCTGTTAGGGAATGTCTTCACAACATGACGTCCAGCTCCCCCTGGAGCAAGTGATTCCAGGGAAAGAGAGAGACAAGGCAGACGCAATACTGCATATGAACTTGTTTTAAAAGTCACACAGTCACTTCTGCCCAAATCTGTGAAAAGTCACAGAGTCCTGCGTTCATGAAAGAGGAGAATCAGGGTCTGCTTTTGGAAGAGTGTTGAAGAGTTTGTTGATATATTATAAAACACCACACAGATGCAGACGGAGAACTCACTCATGGTGCCTGATTATAGAGAACTTGTCCCTGCTTTCTTCTCTTTCATAAAAAATGCCATTCACTTGTGGTAAATCTTACAATGGTATATGTGAAACTTAGTAAATGTGCAATGTAAATGTCTTAACACAATAACTGTGAAATTGCCAGGAAGGCTATGTTAACCAGTGTGATATAAACGTGTCAACCGGTCTGTGAAACTAGCGTATGATGCCCCATGATCATATCAATGTACACAGCTATGATTCAATTAAAAAAAAAAAAATGCCATTCAGTAGAAGGCATTCCAGAATGTTCACTAACTGGGATGCCTTTGGTAAACCTTACCCGATTCCTACAAATCCAGACCATCTTCATCATCATGAGCTGCCCATAGTAAATGTCAATTGGTTCCAATTGTATGTTAAAGCAAGTAGGAGATTGATGGCTTTAGCACTTTCAAATTCTTTAAACCAAGCCAAGTTCCAATTCCTTTCAGTATATATCACTCAATTTCTTTTTATTTTAGTCAAGAAGCAGTTATAATTGACCCTTGAACAGCATGAAATTTAGGAGTATTAATCCCCTCTGCATCAAAAATCCACTTACAACTTTTGACTCCCCTAAATCTTAACTACTAATAGCCAACTGGTGAACTGAAGTCTTGCCAAAAACAGTCAATTAACATATATTTTGTCTCGTTTTGGTTTTGTTTTGTTTTGTTTTTTAAGACCAAGTCTCACTTTGTCGGCCCTAGAGTGCTGTGGCATCCTAGCTCACAGCAACCTCAAACTCTCGGGCTTAAGTGATTCTCTTGCCTCTACCTCTCAAGTAACCACAGGTGCCTGCTACAAGACCTGACTATTTTTAAGGACAGGATCTTACTCTTGCTCAGGCTAGTCTTAAACTCCTGAGCTCAACCAATCCTTGAGGCCTGCCTCAGCCTCCCAGAGTGCACATATTTTCTGTGTTTTATATATATATATATATCCACCTTGTATAATATACTGTATTCTTACAATAAAATAAGCTAGAGAAAATAAATGTTATCAAGAAAAGCGTAAGGAAGGGAAAAAATGCATTTACAGTAACGTACTGCATTTATAGATGCCCTAAGTTTACATCATATGTTTACAAGACGAACTATGTGAAATGGCGGCAACCGCAGAGATTTCAATTTCTGGTATTCAATTCATGGTACATAACAAACAATTCAACTTATTTATGTAATGGCATGACTTTGCTCCTCAGGAGGACTTCCAGCATCCCTAGAGGCGCTGAACATGATGAAAACTATGTGACAACCAAGAGAGATCGTTTTTTACTGTGATATGCAGTTTACTGGAAAGACAAACTGCCACATGGACAGAATCAGTGTCACATGATGTCTGACGCAGATGCTTGCTACACAAGAGCTCACAGCAAAAGCAACAGGAGGTGACTATGAAATTATTAGAGTGTTGATTCTATGCAGTTCTAATTTAATACTGTAGCTGTCCATTTCTCTCAGCTGAGAGTGGCAGCAGTCTATAAGTGCTTATGTGTAAGTTTTGATGCATTTTAATTTCTTATAATAGATAACGTATATGTTTTATGGTAGAACATGATAAAATAGTGTCTACATATATTTCATCATCTAACTGTTTCTTAATGTTTTGATATTTCTAGGCTATGGGATTCAACTTTAAGCTTTTTCAAATTATCACGTATCTCCAAAATTTTTCCAATATGATTGTTGAGAAAGATCTCTTGTAAGGGAAGATGCAGTTCAAATCTGTATAGCGCAAAGATCAACTATGCAACATCCTGAGAGACGAGGGGCTGCCAGACGGTGCAAATCCACAGCAACAGACTAGAGGCAGCTTCCAAAGCCACTGGGCCAGGCTAGCAGCACTGACATGACCCTCTTGTGTTCCCCTACAGCTGCCTGGCTGGCTTCACCTGGCCTTTGGTTTTCTGGTAGACCTCCTCAATTTCAGACCTGAGAGATCCCTGTGATCTTTCTGCAGGGATTATCCCCAGCTGTACCAGTTCTTCTAGATCTTTCTTTCTTTTTTTATTTGAGAAAGAGCCTCAACTCTGTCACCCTCAGTAGAGTGCTATGGAATCATAGCTCATACCAACCTCAAACTCTTGGGCTCAACACATTCTCTTGCCTCAGCCCCCTGAGTAGCTGGGACTACAGGTGCCTGCCACAACGCCTGGCCATTTTTGCTCAGGCTGGTCTCGAACTCTGAAGCTCAAGTAATCTACCTGCCTTCGCCTCACAGAGTGCAAGGATTGTAGGCATGAGCCACAATGCTGGCCCTTTTTCCAAACCTTCACAGAAGCCTTTCCACGCCCATCCATGATAAGATGTTACCCACACATAGGGTTGCCAGATAAAATATAGACTGTCCAGTTAAATTTGCATTTTGGAAAAACTGCAAGAAATTTTGCTGCTATTAATATAAATCTGTCTCATGCAATATGACATACTTAAGCTACAAAGTGGTTTGTCATTTACCCGAATTGCAAATTGAGCTGGGCACCCAGTGACAACAGGCTGAAACAACTCTCTCTATCTGTGCCAGCACTGGGGACCACAGCAGATGCCAAGGTTTCTGGTTTCTTCACAAAATCACAGAGTAGATGTGGAGTCCAGATTATGGAAACTTCCAGCATTGTGCCTCCTGTGAAGAACTAAGTCACATGTCCAGGAAGCGGGATAAACGTAGGATAAAGTGCCCCTGGCTCTTCCAACTTTGGTAAACACAAGATGGGTGGATGTTTCCTCTGTTCAGTTAGAGGTGGTTTGAATGTGGGGACGGCTTCCAGGTGGATTACTTGTGGCAAAGCCTTTACTACAAGCTTGTGTTCTTTTGTCACCGTGTGCCCTTAAAAAGCCCCAGTACTGTTTGCTGTGTCATGATGATAATGGGGTGAACGCCATGGGGATGAGACTCTACGGCAACCGCGAGTAAAGCAGGCTCTATAGAATTAAAAATCACTTTTGGTGTCAGAGTTGGCCAGGACAGACGGACATCACTGACTGCTGTTCTACTATATAGTAGGACAACCTTGCCATCATCCCTTCTACATGAGGAGGCAGCTGAAGAAGTGAGTGTGCCTTTTAGAGGGGGACTCAGCAGGCCTGTAGGGTACGTGAAGGTTTTCAGGGGAAATGTCCACTGAAAATCCCTTAGGGCAAGGTGGCAAAGTCCTAGGGTGTGTTCCACACTGTGTGACCAGCTTGTGCCTCCTGCCACGCTGGTCTTTCAGACCGCATAAGAGCCAGAGCCCTCCTAAATGTGATTTGCTTTCTCGGACTACACCTCTCTTTTCTCCTGAAGAGCAGCTGCGAACATTTCAGCAGCAGCCAAAGTGTGATTTCGTAAGGGAGGGCTCCCTGACTCTGCCCGTCACTACTGGGTCAGCTTTGCTGTTCATACATGTGCAGAGCCTCTGATGCAATTGTGCTTAATTAACTCTCAGTATAATCATGTATTTAAGTCCTGTCTTTCTTGGTAGACTTTTACTTCACTGAGGGCAGGTATTGAGTCTCTCCTTTGAGCCTTGCTGCCAGAGAGTGAGGAAAATGAGAATCCACGTGTTCACGTGTTCACAGTAACCTAGAGTTTATTCTGATCTTTTCCTTTAGTGTTTATGGGGAGGGGGAGCTAAGCCTCTCAGAGAGCCTCCCCCTTCTTCATTCCCGGAGACACCACCTGGGAATAGGGGGTGCGGTATGGGCGCCGAGGTCCCTAGATGAAGATGGCTTAGCTTTGTGGCGCCAGCTCCCGTGTACGGACGGACCAGCCTCCTCCGTTACATTTTCTTCACCAGCACTCTCCTGATCTGGCTTTTGGTCTTGTTGACTGGTGGCGGAATGCTGGGAAGTTGTTCACACTGTGACTGGAAGTGGAGGAGAAATGAAAATCGTGTTTGCTGGGTGGGCTGGGGATATGCTACTGACCAGGTCTGTCTAGAAGAATATGGTGCTGCAAGCTCCAGGCCCCCTGGGCAGATGTTAGGACAAGGTCACCTCTGCAGCAGCCCCCCTTGGGACCAGATTCTAGTTTGTGGCTTCCCCTCCTTTTCTGAGCTTAAATACTTCTTTTTCTTTCCTTCACCTGGAAATTTCTAAAACCTCACAGCAGTTACTCTAACCAAACCTGCTCTGTTCTCTTCACCTTGGGGGGTTTGTCCTCCTGGAGATTTCATTAATGATGTGCAAAGTGAACCCAAGAATGTGCTCTGGCTTCCATTGCTCCTCATGACTTACTAAAAGCTTTGAAAGCTGTCACATACCCCTGTGGATGCTCTGGCCCCAGCCACAGTCATAGTGCTTAAGGGATGTAATCGCTGATTCTTCCTCAATTTCAGTTTTTATAAAGTTGATTTAATTTTAAGTTTCTATGTGGTAAGAATTGGGTTTTTTGTTTATTTGTTTGCTTGCTTGCTTTGGAAGGGAATGGGGAGATTAGAGTAGATATGTCTATATATTTTTTGTAAAATTACATAATTGTTTTGGAGTCAAAGGATGTGAACCAACGTTCTCTGCCTTGGAGATTTATGGGGATGTCCCTTGTACCCCAGTCCTAGTTTCTTTCAGGACTGTTCCTGGGGCATCTGAAGAGAATGTTCTGACCTGGATGTTTCCCATGAAAGCTGCAACATCTTCCTTTTGTGGGTCCTGCTTTGGGGCCTTGTTTAGAAATGCCACCTCCTCAAGATTATATGAAGACTCATCTTGTTATTTTGGAATATGATGTGTTTCAGGTTTTATGTTTAAAATTTTAATCAATTTTGAATTAAACCTAACATGCGTAGGTGTCTACATCTATTTGTTTCCAAATAGTTATCCAGTTAACCTTGAATTCTAAATTATCAAGCCATCTTCACCTCCCAACCAGCTTCATACAGAATAAATCCTTTCAATGCCCTTCTGTCTATTTCTGAACCACATAACATTTTCATATCTATTAATAAAATTCTCCCTCAGTATTCTCACATAATAATCTCTTAGATGGTAGCATTTGCATTTTTAACTTTTTGCTATTAAGGTTATTTCAAAAGTTTTGTCCATTTTTATGAGTCTACTTTAAACTGTAATATCTCAGTGAATATTTATTCAATTTAATTGAAATAAGCGCCATTTGAATCAGTACACTTTTGCCAACGTAACACAAGTCGATTAATTCTGTCGGCATAAAAATTGGGTGCTCGGGATTCGATGAAGGCAACGAAGGCCGTTTTTGCTAGGTCCTGATTGGCAAAGGTTCTACCAGTGAGAAAGTTATCAAAGTGCTTGAAAAGATGGTAGTTGGTTGGCGAGAGGTCTGGGGAGTATGGTGGGTGGGGCAGAACTTTGACGCTCAATTCCTTTAATTTTCAGACGGTGATTTGTGAGACATGCGGCCAGGCGTTGTCATGGAGCAGGATCGGACCTCTTCTGTTGACCAGTGTTGGCTGCTGCTGACGCAATTTTTGGTACATTTCATCGATTTCCTCACAATAGGACTCTGCTGTGATGGTTTGGCCTGGTTGCAGAAAGTTATAGTGAATCACACCAGCCGCTGACCACCATACAGTAACCATGATC
>CAUYPK010019417.1:0-23349 GCA_963574355.1 Loris lydekkerianus
TGCCACCAAGACGCGGCTCCTCCTCCTCAGTCATGTGCCTCCGTGCCAGCACTGTCCAGCCGCAGCTCAGGGACTGTCCGTTCCCCTGGAGGAATCGCCCAAGGATCCGACCTCCTCCAGGGACAGGTCCCCAGGCCCCTGAATGAGGGTGGGGAGGGAGTTCTGGGGGGTCAGCGCTTCAAATGGGGAAGTTAGAGTTTCACTCAGTTTTACACCTAGCCGTATGGCTGGTCAAAGTGGGCTGGTTCACCCCGTCACAGGGAAGTGCCGCTGTGGGGTGACTTCCCCTTGGCTGCGTGTTCCTCACTGTCGTGCCTCGGTGTCAGCACTGGTCAGTCACAACTCGGGCTCTGTCCACACCCCTCCCCTCGATAAATCACCCAGGGATCCGAACTCCTGGGGGATAGACCTCCAGACCTCCGTGTGAATGGAGGGGAGTGTTGGACTGCTGGGAAAGATATTCAAAGTTTTATAGTTTTATGCCTGGCAGGGGAGCACCATGGCACCCTAGTAGGGGAGGTAGGACCAGTTTTTAGAAGGTCGCTCCCGTGAAATGAAGTGGGAGGGCTTTTGATTTCTCCCCTTTTGTTTGTAGGGCTCTTAAGCCAGACTCGGGGGGAAGGGGGACTGCCGTCCACTTGGTGATGGATTTTGTACCTTTTGTTTGCGTCCTTGTTGTCTCAGCTTGCCTCATTGGTGTTGATGTGCGTTCTTCAACCTTCTCTCTTGGTACAGCTTGAATCCTCCAGGTTACTTACTAAATTTCCATCTTTTAACTCTCCTTCTGGATGGGAGCCTCTGTGGAAAGCTGGCTTCAGTCCGCCATCTTGTCTCTCAGATCTCAACAAATGTTTATTGAGCTTTTACTGCATGACTGCATGGCAGGTACTGTCCTAGGTGCTGGAATTGACACTTTCTATTGAGCTGTGCTTACATGACTCAGATTTTATATTTTGACTTTCTTTACCTATTTCTTTACCTTTTAACTTCTCATTTTTCACAGGAACCACATTCTTCTTCATGGTTAAAAGTAACATTTTGATTGAAAAATATCTTTCTCATATCATCTTTCGAAGTATGACTTCAAACTAGCCAGTTGTTCTGCCTGAGTTGCCACATCATGGTCAGTGTTCTGGTTCAGTAACACTCAGTCTTTCCCATACTTTGATTTGGAAAATACATTGTCTAATAGGAAAAGCTGGAGGTCAAGGGTATGCCTCCAGCCATACAGGGTTTTCTTGGCCATGAATTTTGTGGAAAAAAAAATATGAAGGATTAATTCATGGGAAATTTATTCTTTTGCTAAACTTTTTTTAAGCATTGACTATATGATAGAAACTGAAAAAAACACAGGGGTTATAGCAACCAATCAAACTAACCATGCAAATCAACAAACAAGTCCCTGGACTCATGTGCCTGACTATTTTGCTGGTGAAATTTGTGAGTGAAAGTTTGTTAGTTTCAAGATTGTCTTAGGTGTATACGATTATTTACTTGCTTATGTATTTACTTCTTTGTAAGATTTTGTGATGATTCTGAGTATATCGTATAACAAATAAGAAAGATATTTTTCATAGCTTTGATTAAAACCTATTTCCTAGGCCAGGTAAGGTGGCTCATAGCTATAATTCTAGCACTTTGGGACGCAGTTTAAGATCAGCCTGAGCAAAGTGAGACCTCGTCTATACCAAAACTAGAAAAACTAGCTGGATGTCCTGACAAGCACCTCTTGTGCCAGGTACTTAGAAGGCTGAGGCAGGAGGATTACTTAAACCTAGGAGTTAAAGGTTGCTATGAGCTAGGCTGAATTCATGGTACTCAAGCCTAGTTGACAGAAAAAGACTTTGTGTCAAAAACAAAAACAAGTACAAGAAAGACAAACAAAATCAAATAAAACTCTCCCTCCAAAAAGATAAACAATGCTGCAAATCAGGGTTGGGATTATGGCAACCTGAGTCATAGGAAGGTCAAAATATTTATAGTGTAACAAAAATAGTGAACTAGAAAAGGTAGCTGGTCAGAAGAGAGAAGGGATTTGATCATAGAAAAAAAGTTAGAGGTGCAATAAGAGATTAAACAGTTTATAAAGCTACTTGGGCAGTGTAGCTGATGTTGTCTGATTGTGTTTCTGAATCTTTTGATATTTTTTTTTTCAGCAGTAAAGTTCCCATTACTTAAGTCAGGCATCCTCAAACTTTTTAAACAGGGGACCAATTCACTGTCCTTCAGACCGTTGGAGGGCCGGACTGTAGTTTAAAAAAAACAAACAAACAAACAAACAAAAAACTATGAACAAATTCCTATGCACACTGCACATATCTTATTTTTAAGTAAAAAAAACAAAACAGAAACAAATACAATCACACCGCCTCATGTGGCCCGCGGGCTGCAGTTTGAGGACCCCTGACTTAAGTAAATGTATTGGGCACTCTGTTGCCTGTAGCATTAATAATAATTTTAAAACTCTATCATTTAATCACCTGAAAATTTGAAATAAAGCTGAAAACACCGACTTTGTTTATGTTTCTATATCCAAGCTATATCCAACAAGCTTTGACTCTGAAATAAAGTGTTACTACATGCTAGAGTTCAGGTAAGGGTGGCTGAGGGAGCTTTTTAACTTATTATAATGTCACCAATTTGTTCCAAGGACCTCTCTCTCCTTGAGTGGGTCTGTGTGAGCTTCTCCACTTTCCAATCAAACTCAGAATTGCAGTAATTTAATCTGGGCTTCATCCCAGTACTCTATACCATTTCCAGGAGATTAGGGAACCCATTTTTAGAAGAAACTTGCTTAGGAAATTCCTCCTAATCCAATTCATGTTTTCCACTCAGCAGCCTGGAAGTGGCCCACCTCCATTTGCTAGTACTATGCCCTCTTTAATTACAGGAACTAATTGCCACTTCTCTGTGCCATACATGCTTCTCCTGCTCTTAAAGCAGCCACAAAGCTAAGTCAGCTTGCAGAATTTGACCCTGTAACTGAGCTGCTCTTTTAATTAGGGGTGTAGTAAGAAGGAGGAAAAAAAAAGAGAGGGAGATTGTGCGTGCTGCCTATGGAGTGTAAGCAAGCCCTGTGGATACATTTACATATCTAAATTTAGCCAACTTTAGGCTTCTAACAAGCTCTGTTTCTTCCTTTAACTCAGCACTTTAAAGGGATTTGCAAAGAGTTCCCTGAAGTGAAATTGAACATGAGAATAAACATGATATGTCCTTATATTTTCTAACTAGAAGATTCTTATACATATATTTGGCATATACTTTTAACTTCCTGACTACTATTGATGATTTTTCATTACTTCTATAAATTGATACAAGAATATAGAATTTAATATTGACATTAGCCTCACTGGATTAAAGAAATAGTAAACTATATATTACTTTAATACAGTGGGTAACTGTGGCAACTATAATTCAGATGAATTGTGCTTTCATTTGGTTAATTAGCTAAATATTTTAGTCAAAAATGACCTGGATTAAGATACACAAGTGTATGTTTTGGGATACAACTATGCTTGATCAATATCAGTCATGTGCTGAAATATGCTTTGATTGTTGTTTATCTCTTCAGTTCATTGTTTGAGTAGTTAGACTACTCAGTCCAGCCTCATGAGTAGCCTGCTCCCTAGAAAGTAAAGGCTAAACCAGAAAGACCTTTAATTTGGAAATTCTTTTTTAAATTATTATTTTATCATTATCATTTACTTAATCAAGGGGAATGGTGAATACATTGGATTGGCATAGGAAAATCCTATCCTCATTCTAGTGTGCCACGTTCTTAAAATTTATTTTTTATTTTTTTGTTCTTAAAATTTAGAGACTATAAGTCTATAAACAATATATTCAGACTCTTTTGTGACTTAGGTTCTCATCCTCAGTAGTCTTCAACCTTTTTGGCACCTGGGGCTGGTTTCATGAAAGACAATTTTCCATAGATAGGGATGGAAGGGGGAAGTAGTTTTGCTATAAGTCTCTAAGCAATTGATTTATATGGTGTCTATGCAGTCATCCCTCTCTGCTGATGATAATCCCTGTTTGCAGCTGCTCTTCAGCACTAGCATCACCACCTCAGCTCCACCTCAGATCATCAGCTATCAGATTCTCACAAGGAGGGTGCAAACTGGATCCCTTGCATGTACAGTTTACAGTAGAGTTCATGCTCTTATGAGACTCTAATGCTGCCTGCCACCCTTTGATAGGGGGCAGAACTCAGGCAGTAATGTAAACAATTGAGAGTGACTATTATATACAGACAAAATTTAGCTCACTTGACTGTTGCTCACCTCCTGCTATGAGGACTAATTCTTAACTGGCCATAGACCAGTGTTCATCTATAACCCAGGGGTGGGGGACCACAGCTCTACATGGTTTTAATTCAATCAGATGTACTTGCTTAATTTGGGAATGTTCATCATGCTATTATTGATGCCAAAGAAATCCATAGCGGTGTTACATTTCTGTATAACAGAATTAACATAGGACCTAGCGTCTTGTCAGTAGCTTCACTCATATCAAAAGATGGAGGATCTGGCATATATTGTCTGCTAGGGAAAATATAGCAGGTGAAAAATGTTTCTGGGGTCAACAGTTATAGGTGGCAGCTTCTTGGTCTCAGCCAATGTGATATTATCCTGAAACCAATAACCCAAGCCTGACACTCAACTTTCTGATCATGGAGGATGAAACAGCTCCAATCACAAGCCAAATCCGTTGTGCTGTGGAATTTATTTCTCCATGCTCACCCTGGATTTTAACTCTTTCCTCATTGGAATAATTTGCAAGAACCTCATTCCTTATATTAATTTCTTTCCACTTAAAATAACTACAACATTTTATTTTAACTATATTTTGACACTAACTAATATATTATTGGTTCAAAATGTAGCTGTGAGTAACAAGCAAACAAATGATCAAAATTTCAGATTTGGATTTATGGGATTAGTTATCAAGATTGAAGGCAGTAAGAATTTAGTATTATCAAAGGAAACAATAGTAATGGTACCTAGTGATGAAACAGGTATTGGAATTGTTTCTTGTAATCTGACACAAAGTGCCTGTTGAGGGACAGCTGACAGTGGAAAATAGCACTGTATAATGTTTCCCAAAAATACATGGACTGTGGACAAAATGGTGAATTCCAATTGCATTGGGGAGATTAACATACAAAATGACAAACCAGGGGTTTTAAATTCTCAGTATCCTCAGTGAAAGAGGTATAGTTTATTGCTTTCCTATAAAAATGATTTTATATTTTATAGTCATGGTACTGACATATTAAAAAACTAGACTTAGACTAAACCTCTGTATTGTTGAACTAAAATGTAATTTGTATTCACCAGCCTTACTAATGAAGGCTGAAACCTTGGTTATATTGAGAGGTTTATAATGAGAATACCAAAACCAACAATTACAGAAATACAAACCCCAAACTGATACCCTCTTCTATAAGCAACCCCTCTCTGATCTAAGGAGCATAGTTGGTCTTTGCTTGAAGGCCGAGACAGGGTCTCAGATTCCGTCTTCCCCCATTATTCTTAGTTACCTCCAAATAGATAATCACAGTCAGATTACAATAAAATTCAGAGGCTACCTAAAGGTTTAATATGGAAGATAAATACATAAGATAAAACAATTATTATATTTTTAAATTGATGATAATTTATATTGGCAATATAATTGAGGAATATGTAAAGGAAGTTGCAAGATAAAATGAGAGAGATATTTACATCATGTTGAATTCACTGATCAGGTAAATTACTATTTTGGATTCCATAAGTGAGATTAAAAAGCTAGAAATAGTTATAGTTGTTTAGATCATTAGTTAACTAATACCTACATTTAAAAATGTCCTGCAGTGAATGAAGTAGAAAATCCAGAAATTCCTTGATATAAGAAGAAAAAAAGTCCAAATATGGGATAAATTTACTGCAGATGATCATCTTATGCAATCTCATAACACCATGCTTTGAGAGCATCTAGAAGAATTCTATTTACAAAGTTATGAAAAATGAGCTGCTGATGAGAAGTCCTAGCATCCCTGAAAAGTGCTGTGCATATTCTCTGCAGGATAATTGTAGAAAAGATGATAGAATATCAGGTTCATTGCAGTGCTTAGCTGTGAGAAACAAGGGAGGTATGGGAATCAGAATATTTTGATTTATAGAGAACTTTGATGGTGTCTCATTGATCATGAGGTCCCTAGAAATAAAATGTTACTTAGTCTAAGCTGAGTCACAGATTTTCAACCAGTTCCCCTCCATCAGTATCTGTATCTGAAATGATAAAGATTGTTTTCCTTTGTAAAAAAAAAAAAAAAAAATGAAGAGGAGACAGTGTTAGAGACCTTTGAGGAATAGGAATATCCTTAAAATAATTTCAAAAGAATGTGCTCAAATTTTTCTTTGTGATGCTCTTCAAAGTGGTTGGCATTTGCTTTATGGTATAAACTGGCTATGCACTGGGCAAAGAGAAATATCTGGAATTTTTGTAGAATGATTGAATCCTAAATCTGAGCTACTTCTAATCTCAGAGACCACCAAACCTCTAACAATCTACTATCAGAGTAACTTACAGGGTTAGGTGATAAATGACACTTTGCTCACGTCAAAGTAAAACTGTTAGGTTTATTCCCCAGTTCTTTCACATATAGTCAAAGGAGATATACTCAGCGGGTTGCAGAATTATCTTGCTGATTGTTTGACCCATTAGGTAAAAACTTTGGGAAGAGCCAAGTGAAGACCCAGGAGCCCCTCATTCTCGTGAAAACCAATAAACAAATGCAACATTTGATTTATGGAGTTCTGTCAAAGATCAGTTCCATTATCAATCACTTAAAAGACATAGGATGTTTTCACATACCCCACCTAGTTTCAAATTACCAATATGTACAGTATAAAAAATAAACGAATATAGTAAATTACCATGACTATTGTGAAGTTAATGAATTTCCAACATCAGTTACAACCAATCCACAGTCTCCCACTAGAGCAAACCAGCACAGTCACTGACTGATATGTAACTATTGATACTTTGGGTATGTTTTCTTTTATGCTAGCTAGCATGCAGAACTCAGCAGGTTGCTCTCACCTGACTTGAGCAATAGTACAACTTCACTCTTTTACATCAGAGTTATGGCAACTGGGTTCTGTGATTAGTCTGCTGTAAATTTGATTCTCTCAAATCCCTCAGTACACATTGGTTTAGTACATTGTTTTTCTCATGCTGATAGGACCTGGTAAGCAGAAAGTTGCAAAAAAAATTATGTCTTGGTAATTTGCCTTTCTTATCTCCAAAGGTCAGGAGAAAAAAAAAAAAACAGAATAATTTCAAGTCCCACTACTTTATTAAACTTTTAAAAGTCATTCATCTGTGGCCTGTTGAGATATTCTCATTAGAAGGAAGAGAAAAAATTAGAACACCTTGCAATCATTACTACTAAGATATAGCCATTTATTTTTTGACATGGTTATTGGAATTGAGGGGCCACATGTAATATATTTGGTTCCTTTTCCCCTCGCCAATTATTGAGAAGTCCCAAATTGGCATCTTTGAGTAATATCCAGAAAAAAATAAGCCTGTTGACCTGGTCTGGGATTCAGTTCAAAAAGCTCTGCTACTTGGCGCTTATCATATCACGGCAGATCAGGATGCCATAAAAAAAAAAAAAAGAAAGAAAAGAAAGAAAACCCTTGATAAGAAATGAGTCCTGTTTATTAAATTAAGGTCACACAATTAAGGTTGTACACACCTTCTAGAAAAAGTTCTACATACTTCATTAATGAATATTACTTCATTCACCTTCAAAGTATACCCCCTGGGAATCTTGGGCTTATACTAGCACCTAATCCTCTTTTACTAGGATGAGTTCATGAACTTAATTGCCAGATCTCTTATGATGACTACTCTCATGGCCATTCAAGAAAAAGGATTCCAAAAGTGCTTGGAAGGGTGGGCTAGGCAGTAGAATTGGTACATAGCCTCCCAAGGGGAGTACTTCAAAGCTGACCATAGTGATGTTCAGCAATGAGGAGGTATGCATTACTTTTTCTAGAATAAATTTGTGTACTTAATTGTCTAACATTGTAAGTTGTGGGCTTCTAGAGATTTGTTGCAAAACTATCCTATCATGTGTGAATGACTATTTTTAGGGACTGTATTCTCAAATTTTGGTTTCAGGAGTTCTTTACACACATAAAAAAATTAGAAAGAGTGAGTTGACTATGGCCAAACTAGAGACATAGATTGCCAGATAGTCCAAAATACAGGAAGAATTTTTCAGAATAGAAAGCAAAGCCTAGGTGAAATACTGAAGGAAAACAACCAAAGATCTCATGGAAAGAAGCAGTGGAGCAGAAGAAGGAACAAAATTCTGCTGGATACCAGCCCCCAAGGGATTTGGAGCATAGTGGAAATAGTGGGTAGAAGTGATAACTTTTTTTCCTCTCTTTACAAATGCAGGGGTCTGCCAGATTCTGATCCATTAGAGAGCACACCTACCCTGATGAATGCAGGTGCTGCTGCCATGGGTGAAGCAAAAACTTCTTGAGAACAGATCCTGCAGTTAGAGGCCCTTGTAGGGTCACTTCTCTTCATCAGGCTGAGATGGCAAGTGCCATAGTGCCTTCTCACATATTGGGTGCCTCTATTTGGGTGAAGAAGATACAACCCCTCAGGCTCCCTGTCTCCAGATCCCACACAAACATTCCCCAACACCCTCCTGGACTCTGACAACCAAAAGGAATGAAGAGACACAAGAGAATATCAGTGTCCTGTAGGCTGCCCCATGGGGACTTGGAAGGGCCACAAATATTTTTTTAGGGCAAAGGAAGGTGGAAAACACATTCTGCTGCACCAGAGAGCCCTGGTCCATGATCTGAAGTTATCTGCATCCCTCTCGGTGGAGACAATCCTCATCCTTTGGGTCATTCTCTTCCTCTTTTCCTCCCCTGTCCACGTCCATAGAGGCATCTGTAGCTGAAAGGCTGTTTCCACTCAGGACTAGTGGCAATTCATCAGGAGACCATTAAACCAGAGCACTTGGAAGGAGTTGCCTAGCCTCTGACAGAGTACCTACCACACCCAACCTTCCATGGGCTGGAGGCTCACTTTCTCCCAGTTAAAAAGAAGCAGTGAGCACTTTTGTGTGTCCCAAAGACAAAAGCCACCACCTCTTCTGAGGGATTGTGCAGCTAGAAATCCTCTGTATGAGATGCAAGATGCCTATCTATTAGGCAAGGAGCCTATCCTCCTTGAAAGCAAGTCCTTGACATAATGATAAATCCCCCTCTGGAGCATTTTAGCCACAGCCCACACCTAGTCTGGTAACGCTATACACCATAAGTTAAGCTGCCTCCACTAACTCTTCTGAAAATGGGCCACTATGGGACTAGGAATCTGGACACTTTTGTTCCCTTCAAGGACAAAAACCACTGTCATTGCCAACAGAGGGAGGTGTGAGCAGCTTATGTGTCCCACAATTGCCTGCCTCTGCTAATCTTGTCAAGAGGTGACCACCTCTCCTGTCGCAGGCCCATAGAGCATTTATCTTTCTCTCACATACACATTCTTCTGGAGCAGGGGAGAGCCTCACCCCTCACTACCACAGCTACCACCTAAACCCAGGAATGCTTGAGAGCAGGTTTTCCAGCTCAATCTTGGTCTAGATTCCAAAAACTGAAATATCCTACCAGAGACTTAGGAACTAGGGATTATCTAACCTTTTTCCATCACTGCTGGCACTTGAACATTCTCACAGGGAACTGAGGTCCAATCAACCCAAATTGCCAGGAAACCACTGTGGGCTTAGCTACACAAGCTGAAAAGTAAGATCTCTTTATCTCTACACTGGGTAGCATAATTCCTTGATACAGAGAAAATTAGATAGCCACGTGCAGAAGAATGAAACTCAATCCCTGTCTTTCACTATATAAAAAACTAATTCAAGATATATTAAAGACTTAAATGTAAGACGTGAAAACATAAAATTTCTACAACTAAGCATAGGAAAATTTTTTCTGAACATTGGCCTAGGCAAAGAATTTATGACTACAACCTCAAAAGCAAATACAGTAACAATAATAAAATATCCTAAAGACAATATTGGAAACTCTTATAGATACTTGCCTAGGCAAAGAATTCATGAAGCTCCCCAAAGCAATCACAACAATAATAAAAATAAATAAATGGGACTTGATCAAAGTAAAATCATTCTGCACAGACAAGGAATAATCAAAAAACAGACAACCCAAAGAACGAGAGAAAATATTTAATGCTATGCATCTGATACAGGACTGATAACATAAATCTACAAAAGGCTTGGTGCCCCTAGCACAGTGGTTATTGTGCCAGCCACATACACCAAGGGTAGTGGGTTTGAACCCAGCCAGATCTAGCTAAAACAATGACAACTGCAACAAAAAATAGCTGGGAATTGTGGCAGATGCCTGTAGTCCCAGCTACTTGGGAGGCTGAGGCAAGAGAATCACTTAAGCTCAAGAGTTTGAGGTTGCTGTGAGCTGTGACCATAGCACTCTACTGGGGGTGACATAGTGAGAATCTGTCTAAAAAAAAATCTACAAAAACCCCAGCAAATCAGCAAGACTTAACCAAATAACCCCATTAAAAAGTGGGTAAAAGACACAAACAGAAAGTTCTTATGAAGAAGACTGCCGTGACAATTGTAACAACAACAAAAATAAACAAATGCGACTTAAGCTGAAAAGCTTCTGTACAGCTAAGGAGACAACAACCAAAGCAAATAGACAACCTACATAATGTAAAATGATATTTGAATATTTTGAATCAGACAAAAACTTGATAACAGGGATTCATGGAGAACTGAAATTAATCGACATGAAAAAAGTCAATAGTCCCATATATTATTGGGCAAGAGAGAGGAATAGAACCTTCTTTAAAGAAGACAGATGAATGTCTAGCAACATATGGAAAAATGCTCATCATCCCTAATTATTAGAAAAATGCAAGTCAAAACCACCCTGAGATATCCTCTAACCCCAGCCAGAATGACCCACATCACAAAATCTAAAAACTGCAAATGGTGGTACAGATGTGGAAAGAAAGGAACACTTTTACACTGCTGCTGGGACTGCAAACTAATATAACCCTTTTGGAAGGAATTATGGAGAATCCTCAAAGAACTCCAGCTAGACCCCCATTTGATCCTGCATTTCCATTACTGGGCATCTACCCAGAAGAAAAAAAATCATTTGACCATAAGGACACTTGCACTAGACTGTTTATTGCTGCTCAATTTACAATCACCAATATGTGGAAACGGCCTAAATGCCCCCCAACCCAGGAATGGATTAATAAGCTGTGGTATATGTATATCATAGAATACTATTCAGCCATTACAAAATGGAGAATTTACAACTTTTATATTAACCTGCATGGAGGTAGAATATATTATATTCTTAGTAAAGCATCACAAGAATGGAGAAGCATGAATCCTATGTATTCAATTTTGATATGAAGACAATTAATGACACAGTGGGGGTGAGGGAAGGGGAGAGCAGAAAGAGAGAGAAAGAGGGTGAGGAGTGGGGGAAAGGAAGAGCAGAGAGAGGAAAGAAGGGAGGGGTGTGGGGGTCTTGGTGTGTGACACATCTTTTGGGGGCAAGGCACACATGTAAGAGGGATTTTACCTAACAAATGCAATCAGTGTAACCTGGTTTCTGTAACCTCAATGAATCCCCAACAATAAAATAAATAAATAAATAGCATGGAAGAAAACAGTTGTATTCTCATATTTACTGCTCCAGTCTATTTTAATAGGTTGTTTTGAAAGAAGTACATAAAAACAATCTGATTTCTAACATAGCTATGTAATTAGAAAAGGGAGAGAAAAAATTAATAGCTTTTTCCTATTATTGTAGTTATTCTTAATACCACATCAAAACTCAACCATAGTAGTTTTTCGAAGTTAGTTAAATATGGTATCTTAAATCATATCAATAAACATTTCATTTTCTTTTATATTAAAGCTCATTTATCTAACTTGAATGTTTTATGCATCTTTCACCTATGCGTGTTTTGAAAAGTTATGCAATAATCATTTGGAAACTATTGGTTCACTGACTTAGGCAATCATTTAAATTTTGACACATTTCATCTATGTGATATCTCAAATTTATACTTATTAATATCACTACTAATATCATCAGAAGGCACTTTAAGTATTGAAATATTGGAAACCCGTTAAGCAGATAAAAGTTTTCCAAACTTTTAATTTTTAATTGAAAGCTTGAATTTTATCATCAGTAACAAATATTGTCAGTTGTTTTCATTGAAGTGATAAGTACACTATATTCACTTTATTTCTATTTTTGAGAAAATGTGTGCCAAAAATGTTATTATGAATAACCATGGATTGGTTTCACTCATTCAAATAAAAATGGAGTTCCATGGAAAAGGAACAAGTTTAGCTCATCACTCAAACTATTACATAAAACTTTTGTTAAGACAATTATAATACTTCCGTAGGCAGAAATGCTTTGTGTATACTTCCCATTTTATGATGCAGATTCTTAAAGTCTTGTATTTAAATGCTGAGACTTAATTAAATTAATACTTTTTACTGCTAATTCAAAAGGCATTCTTAAGTGACATGAACTTCTTTTGTAAATTCATGATGATATGGAACATGATGACTATTTGTACTGTTTGATGCCAATTCCTGATTCATGACAAAAGGCCAATATATTTATCCACTATTGTTTTGTACCATCAGTAAAAAAATAAAATATTAGCACAGTGGAAAGATAAATAACATTGTATTAATTCATTCAAGTTTCTATTAAATGTAACAGAATACCATTCAGTGAGTGGTTTAAACAACTGAAATTTGTTTCTCACAGTTCTGAAGGCTAAATTGTCTAAGATTATGGTGCCAGATAATCCAGTCTTTGGTGAAGGCCAGTGTCCTGGTTTTCAGATTTTTACATTATTATAACCTCATGTGGAAAAGAGCAGAAAGATTGAGGAAACAAGTCTTTTTATAAGGTCATTAATCCCATTTAACAGGGCTCCACCATCATGTCCTAATTATCTCCCAAAAGCCCTACTTCCACCATCACTCTGGAGGTTAGGATTTTTAATTTATGAATTTTAGGAAACCACAGACATTGAGTTCATAGTAAACATCTTAATGTTATTATTAGGAAAGCTGCCAAGTTTTTTGTATTTTTTTTTTGTCCCAAACGGAAACTCTTTAATCTTCAGTGCAAAAATTACTTGGAAGTATTTCCAAGCCAATGCAATCTGAGCTATAACAAAAGAAAACCAAATTATTGGTTTTTAATGGACTTTAAGTAGAGAATTAAGACTGATACATTGAAAAATCAAATGATTTGGTAACCCAAGCAACTAACTTACTTTCCTTCCTTCCTTCCTTCCTTCCTTCCTTCCTTCCTTCCTTCCTTCCTTCCTTCCTTCTCTCTCTCTCTCTCTCTCTCTCTCTCTCTCTCTCTCTCTCTCTCTTTTCTTTCTTTCTTTCTTTCTTTCTTTCTTTCTTTCTTTCTTTCTTTCTTTCTTTCTTTCTTTCTTTCTTTCTTTCTGTTTGGGATTCATTGAGGGTACAAAGAATTAGGTTACACTGATTGCCCTTGTTAGGTAAAGTCCCTCTTGTAATTGGGTCCTGTCACCAAGAGGTATGTGATACACTGTGACGCCCCCCCCATCCTCCTCTCTCTCTGATCCTTCATTCCCCTAACTCCCACCTTGTATTAGATTATCTACTGTCTTCATATTAGAATTGAGTGTGTTAGATTCTTGCTTCTCCATTCTTGTGTTGCTTTATTAAGAAGAATGTGTTCCACCTCCATTCAGTTTAATACAAAAGATGTAAGGTCTCCACCTTTTTCTATTATTATTAAATCATAGCTGTGTACATTAGTGCAGTCAAGGGATAAAATGTACTGGTTTCATACACAATCTGAAATATTTTCATCAAACTGTTTAACATAGCCTTCATGGCATTTTCTTAGTTATTGTATGAAGACATTTGTATTCTGCATTTAGGAAGTTTTACCTGTACCCATTCTAAGATGCACCGTAGGTGTGGCCCCACCAATTACCCTCCCTCCACCCCAACCTACCCCCTCTCCTCCCTTGACCCTTTCCCCATATTCTTATGCTATCATTGGGTTATAGCCTTCATATTAAAGTTATAAATTAGCTTCATAGTAGGGCTGAGTACTTTGGATACTTTTTCTTCCATTCTTGACATACTTTGCTAAGAAGAATATGTTCCAGCTCCATCCATGTAAACATGAAAGAGGTAATGTCTCTATCTTTCTTTAAGGCTGCATAATATTTCATGGTACACATGTACCACAGTTTGCTAGTCCATTCGTGGGTCGATGGGCACTTGGGCTTCTTCTATGACTTAGCAGTTATGAACTGGGCTGCAATAAACATTCTTGTACAGATGTCTTTGTTATATTGTGATTTTTGGTCTTCTGGGTATATACATAGTAAAGGATCAAATGGCAGGTCTATTTTTAAATCTCTGAGTATTCTCCAAACATCCTTCCAAAAGGAAGGTATTAGTGTGCATTCTCACCAGCAGTGTAGAAGTGTGCCCTTTTCTCCACATCCACACCAACATCTCTGGTTTTGGGATTTTGTTATGTGGACTAATCTTACTGGAGTTAGGTGTTATCTCAAAGTAGTTTTGATTTGCATTTCTCTGATGATTAAGGATAATGAGAATTTTTTCATGTGTCTGAAGGTTGTGCACCTGTCTTCTTTAGAGAAGTTTCTCTTCAAGTCCTTTGCCCACACTGAGATGGGATCACTTGTTCTTTTCTTGCTAATACATTTGAGTTCTCTGGGGATTCTAGTTATTAAACCATTATCAGAGGTATAGCCAGCAAATATTTTCTCCCATTCTGAGGGATGACTGCTTGCTATACTTATTAGTTCTTGGCTGTGCAGAAGCTTTTTAGTTTGAGCATATCCCAGGAGTATATTTCTGATTCTGCTTCAATTGCCTGGGGAGTCCTCCTCATAAAATATTCACCCAGGCCAATTCCTTCAAGAGATTTCCCTGCACTTTATTCTAGTATTTTTATAGTTTCATGTCTTAAGTTTAAATCTTTGATCCAGTGAGAGTCTATCTTAGTTAATGGTGAAAGGCGTTGGTCCAGTTTCAGTCTTCTACAGGTTGCCAGCCAGTTCACCCAACACCATTTGTTAAATAGGGAGTCTTTTCTCAACTGAAAGTTTTTAATTATCAAAGGTCAAATAACTGTAAGTAGCTGGTTTCATCTCTTGGTTCTCTATTCTGTATCAGACATCTACCTCTCTGTTTTTGTGCCAGTACCATACTGTTTTGATCACTATCGATTTATAGTACAATCTCAGGTCTGGTAGTGTCATTCCTCCTGCTTTGTTTTTATTTCTGAGTAATGTCTTGGCTATTAGAGGCTTTTTCTGATTCCATATGAAATGAAGTATTAATTTTTTAAGAACTTTAAAATATGACAATGAAGCTTTAATAGGAATTGCATTAAAATTATATATTGCTTTGGGTAGTATAGACATTTTAACAATGTTGATTCTTTCCAGCCATGAGCATGGTATGTTTTTCCATTTGTTAACACCTTCAGCTATTTCTTTTCTTAAAGTTTCATAGTTCTCATTATAGAGATCTTTCACATCCTTTGTTAGGTAAACTCCCAAATATTTCATCTTCTTTGGCACTACTGTGAAAGGAATAGAGTCCTTGACTGTTTTTTTGGCTTGGCTATTGTTGGTATATATAAAGGCTACAGATTTACGGGTGTTAATTTTGTAGCCTGAGACATTGCTGTATTCCTTGATTACTTCTAAAAGCTTTGTAGTAAAATCCCTAGTGTCTTTCAGATATAAAATCACATCATCTGCAAAGAATGAAAGTTTGATCTCTTCTGAACCTTATGTGGATACCCTTGATCGAGGTCTCCATCTTTTTAATGGCTGAATAGTACTCCATTCTATACATATACCACAGCTTGTTAATCCATTCCTGGGTTGCTTAGGTTGTTTACACGTTTTAGTGATTGCAAATTGAGCTGCAATAAACAGTCTAGTGCAAATGTCATTATGATAAAATGATTTTTTTTTTCCTCTGGTTAGATGTCTAGTAATGGTATTGGAGGATCAAATGGGAGGTATAATTTGAGTTCTTTGAGGATTTTCCATACTTCTTTCCAAAAAGGTTGTATTTGTTTGCAGTCCCACCAAAAGTGTACAAGTGTTCCCTTTTCTCCATGCCAGCACCTGGAGCTTTGAGATTTGGTGATCTGGGCTATTCTCATGAGTGTTTACATTTCTCTGATAATCAGGGACAATAAGCATTTTTTTTTTCAAATGTTTATCAGCCATTCATCTGTCTTTATCAGAGAAGGTTCTGTTCATATCTCTGGTCCAGAGGTCGATGGGATTGTTTACGCTTTTTCTGTTGATTAATTTGAGTTCTCTGTAGATTATATTTATCTACTATTTGTCAGATTGATACCCTGAAAATATCTTTTCCCATTCTAAAGTTGTCATTTTGCTTTACTTACTGTATCCTTAGCTGTGCAGAAGCTCCTCAGCTTAACTAAGTCCATTTGTTAATTTTGTTGATTTTTTCTCCAGTGAAGTCTTTGTCTTAAAATATTTTCCCAGTCCACCATCATCAGGAGTTTTCCCCAATGTTTTTTGTTAAAGATTTTTATCATTTCATTATTTCATTTTATTATTTTATCATTTCATCATTTTATCATATAATTTTTATCATCTTGAGTCAATTTTTGTAAGAGGTCAAAGTTGTAGGTTGTAGTTCAAATTTTAGTCTTTTTCATGTGGTTATCCATTTTTCCCAGCACCACTTGTTGAATAGGGAGCCTTTTCCCCACCGTATGCTTTTGTTTGGTTTATTAAAGATTAGATGACATGTAGAGACTGATTTCATCTCTTTGTTTTCTATTCTGTTCCATATGTCTATGTCTCTATTTTTGTGCCAATATCAGGCTGTTTTGATTACTGTGGTCTTCTAATATAGCCTAAAGTCTTGTAGGGTGATGCCTCCAACTTTGTTTTTGTGACTAAGAATAGCCCTTTTATGACTAAGAATAGCAAGTCTGAGCTCCCAGCACTCCCCTCCAGTCTCACTCTGAGGTCTGGAGGCCTGTCCCCCAGGAGTTCAGATTTTTGGGTGATTTCTCGAGGGGTGTGGACAGTGTCTAAACTGCATCTGAGCAGGGTTTTTATGATTTTATGACTGGGTGTTATTTGAAGCATTAAGCCATAAAGTTAGGTTTGCTTAACAGCACTGCATCACTAAGTGAAAGTGGTATGTATAAGACTGAACTCAATCAATCACATATACAAATAAACTGCATTAGTAGGTCACTCATTTTTGCTGTGTATTGGCTGTAACTATACTGTCAACTCTGTAAAATCATACTCAGCCTCCTGCTGAGTCCTGGAAAGAATTCAAGTCTAAGTTATAGATTGGTCCACATTGTATACTTGCATCATTGGAAGAGACAGTTGTATAATCACAGTCACACTCGGTTATGGCCTTAAAGACAATGCTGAAGGAAAATTCATGAAATAGAAAAAAAAACTCCCTCTCTTTATGGATGGAGCACAAGTCAATGCAATTGATTTACATCAATTTCACAGGCTGGCTAATAGATTGGTCAGATGATGAACAAATTACAAGAATAAGATTACATGGTTGCTGTTAAAGAGATCTGAAATGATGAGATGAGATGAGAGATGTGAAACTTTTGGGAGAAGTTCAAAATTTGGGAATATTTCTGTCCCATCAAAATATTAACTGGTTTCTCAATAATCAAGTAGACAACAGCTGGTCACATTGTCTCATACCTGTAATCCTAACACTATAGGAGGCCAAGGCCAATGAATTTTTTGAGCTCAGGAGTTCAAAATGAACCCAAGCAAGAGTGAGACATCATCTCTACTAAAAAATAAAAACACTGGGGGGCAAAGACAAGATGGTTGACTGAAACTGGGGGGCAAAGACAAGATGGCTGACTGAAACCAGCTTTCCACAGAGGCTCCCATCCAGAAGGAGATTTAAAAGATAAAAATTTAGCAAGTAACCTGGTGAATTTGAGCTGCACCAAGAGAGAAGGCTAAAGAATGCACAAGAACCCCACTGAGGCAAGCTGCAACCACAAGGATACAAACAAAAGGTATAAAATCCATCACCAAGTGGACAGGAGTCCCCTCCCCCACGAGAATGTCTTGGAGTGCCCCACAAACAAATTGGCAGAGTTCAAAGGTCCTCCCACTACACTCCAGGGGAGAGACCCTCTAGAAACTGCACCTGCCTCCCCTACTAGGGAGCCTTGACATTCTCCTGCCAGGCATAAAACTGTATAAAACTGTTTATACTCTCTACCTGCAAGTCTGAGCTCCCAACACTCCCCTCCAGTCTCACTCTGAGGTCTGGAGGCCTGTCCCCCAGGAGTTCAGATTTTTGGGTGATTTCTTGAGGGGTGTGGACAGTGTCTAAACTGCATCTGAGCAGCGCTGATTCTGGGGCACGGGAGAGAGGAGAGGACGGTCGGCTGAGAGGGAACCACACCAAGCTGCAGAAGTTCCCTGAGATACGTCTTTTAGCAGCAATACGGCCAGGCATAAAACCATATAAAACTGTATATATTATCCACCTGCAAACCTGAGCTCCCACCACTCCCCTGCACTCTCACTCTGAGGTCTGGAGGCCTGTCCCCCAGGAGTCCAGACTCGTGGGTGATTTCTCAAGGGGTGTGGACAGCACCTAAGCTGCAGCTGGTCAGCACTGACTCTGGGGCATGGGAATGAGGAGAAATCGGGCGGGTGAGAGGGAACCACACCAGAGCAGCAGTTCCTGGTGCCTCAATCCAGCAGCTGTCTGTTAGCAGCGATACGGCTGAGGCCCGAATATGCTGATCCCACACACACTGTCTCCCTGGGAAACCAGAGGAGGCCAGCAACCACCTATGAGTAAAGGATTCCGACTCACAGACCCAGGAAGCCCCCAGGGCAGGGCTGACCCAGAAGAATGCTTTACTGAGCCTAAGACACACTTGGCCCTCAGGGGATCATCAGCCTATAGACAAAGGAAGGCAGCAGGATAGAACTGACAGGTAAATGAATACAAACCTACAGGAGCAAAGAGAGGGCTTTGGAATTCAAAACAGCTTCTCTTCTGTAGGGGAATTTAGCAATTCTGTTCTGTTCTGTCAGTAACATCAATCAGGGGCGGGGCTGGACTTGAGTGAATAACCCCCAACTTTCATCAAGCACCCGAGGTTGTCAGGGCTCACTTCCTCCTGCTAGATAGAGGCAGAGCACAGTGGCCCAGCAGATTTCCTTGTGATTCAGGCAGGTGCAAACCCCTTGAGTATCTGTTCACTATAGGCAACTGGGTCAGCCAACTGCAGGGCTATCAGTGACTGGGTGTGGCAGTGGTGCAAGGTGGGAAGGAGGTATCAATCTTCCCAGACTGAACTATTGGCTGGGTGGCTCCTCCTGACACCACACGGCACTGAAGTAAGCCATATCAGAGTAGTCACCAGACCTCTGTGATCCAGTTCCCAGAGACCTCATAAACTCTCCCACCCATGAGAGTTGCTGACTGAGACAATTGATTTGGACCTTTTGAACTGAGCCAATTGCCTGAGGACAAATCAGGTGGTGCCCTGGGTGTGCGGTTGTAAGAAGGTTAGATTTTCCTTTTCCAATTGTTCCTTGTGGTGGGCAGGGTGACTTAATTGCTGATATTTCTCCACAGCTGAAACTTTAATCCAGAGTATCTGTTTCACTAGGGTTGAACAGACACCAGCTGAAAACAAGACAGAAACACTTAGCCCCACCACATCAGACAGGGCCCCATTTTCTCAGGCCACGACACTGTACGGGCCCTCAACAAAGCCCCAGGGGAAAAATCAAAGGGAGTAAAACAACCATGGGGCAAAATCAGTGGAAAAACTCTGGTAACATCAATAAACAGAATAGATCAACCCCTCTAAGGAAAGATATGGCAGCTGCAATTGAAGATCCCATTTATAAACAACTGGCTGAGATGTCAGAAATCAAACTCAGAATTTGGATTGAAAATAAGATTAATAAGGTGGAGGAAAAATTGGAATTAAAACTTTAAGCAGCAATTCAAAAGTTGGAATTAGTGATTTAAGGAGAAATTCAAAAGTTGTCTCAATAATTTAATGAATTTAGAGACAAAACCACCAAAGACTTAGACACACTGAAGCAAGAATTTGCAGCCTTCAAAGATCTGAAAAATACAGTAGAGTCCCTAAATAACAGAGTGGAACAAGGATAAGAAAGAATTTCATTAAAGACAAAGCCTTTGAACACTCTTAAAGTCTCAAAGAGGAAGAGAAATAAAGAGCATAAATGGATCATTCTCTCAGAGAGCTCTGGAATAATTCGAAGAAGGCTAATATCCGACTTATTGGAATCCCTGAAACCGATGAAGTGGCTTCGCTAGGCACAGAGGCACTTGTCCATGAAATTATGAAAGAGAATTTTCCAGACATGCCTAGAGATTCTGAAATTCAGATAACAGACAGTTTCAGAACCCCAGCATGACTCAACCCCAATAAGACATCCCCCAGGCATATCATAATTAACTTAACTAAAGTTAATATGAAGGAGAAAATTCTCAAAGCAGCCAGATGAAAGAAAGCCATTACATACAAAAGGAAGAATATTAGAATGACTGCAGATCTCACTGTTGAAACTTTTCAAGCCAGAAGAGGGTGATCACTGACATTTAATCTCCTAAAGCAAAATAACTTTCAACCCCAGATCCTGTATTCAGCTAAACTGAGTTTCATTTATGATGGAGAAATTAAATACTCTAATGACATTCATATGTTGAAGAAATTTGCCATAACCAAACCAGCTCTTCATGATATTCTCAGACCTATCCTCCACAATGACCAATCCAATCCTCTACCACAAAAGTAAACTCACTCAGAAAATGTGATCAAACTCCAACTTCCACACTGGCAAAAGGATTAGAAATGTCCACTGGACTTTTGAAAAACTCGATACCCAAAATATTAACAGACTTATCAATATTTTTTATTAATGTGAATGGCTTAAACTATCTTCTAAGGAGGCATAGGTTAGCTGACTGGATACAAAAACTCAGGCCAGATATTTGTTGCATACAAGACTCACATCTTACCTTAAAAGACAAATATAGACTCAGGGTGAATTGACAGTTATCCATATTTCAGGCAAATGGTAATCAGAAAAAAGCAGGTGTTGCAATTTTATTTTCAGATACAATAGGCTTTAAACCTAAGTAAGGAAGGATAAGAATGGTCAGTTCATATTTGTTAATGGTAAGATTCAATATGATGAGATTTCAATTATTAATATCTATGCACCCAACCAGAATACACCTCAATTTATAAGAGAAACTCCAACAGACATGAGCAACTTGATTTCCTCCAACTCCATAATAGTCAGTGATTTTAACACTCTTTTGGCAGTATTGGATCGATCTTCTAATAAGAAACTGAGCAAAGATATTTTAGATTTAAACCTAACCATCCAACATTTAGATTTAGCAGACATCTACAGAACATTTCATCCCAACAAAACTGAATACACATACTTCTCATCAGCCCACTGAACTTACTCCAAAATTGATCACATCTTAGGTCACAAGTCTAACCTCAGTAAATTTAAAGGAATAGAAATTATTCCTTGCATCTTCTCAGACCACCATGGAATAAAAGTTGAGCTGAGTAACAACAGGAATCTGTATACTCATACAAAAACATGGAAGTTAAATAACCTTATGCTGAATGATAGCTGGGTCACAGATAAAATCAAGAAGTAAATTGTTAAAATTTTTGAACAAAATGATAATGAAGACATGAATTATCAGAACCTCTGGGATACCACAAAGGCAGTCCTAAGATGGAAATTTATAACACTGCAAATCTTCTTCAAGAGAATACAAAAAGAGGAAGTTAACAACTTAATGGGACATCTCAAGCAACTGGAAAAGGAAGAACATTCCATCCCAAACCCAGTAGAAGAAAAGAAATAACAAAAATTAGAGCAGAATTAATTGAAATTGAAAACAAAAAAATTATGCAACAGATCAATGAATCAAAAAGTTGGTTTTTTGAAAAGGTCAATAAAATAGATAAACCTTTTGCCAACCTAATCAGGAAAAAGAGTAAAATCGCTAATCTCATCAATCAGAAATGACAAAGATGAAATAACAACAGACTCTTCAGAAATTCATAAAATCCTTAATGAATACTACAAGAAACTTTATTCTCAGAAATATGAAAATCTGAACGAAAGTGACTTATACTTGGAAGCACGTCACCTCCAAGACTTAGCCAGAATCAAGTGGAAATGTTGAACAGGCCCATATCAAGTTCGAAAATAGGGTCAACCATACAAAACCTCTCTAAAAAGAAAAGCCCAGGACCACATGGTTTCATGTCAGAATTCTACCAAACCTTTAAAGAGGAATTAGTACCTATATTACTCAACCTGTTCCAAAAGGTAGAAAAAAAAGGAAGACTACTCAACACATTCTATGAAGCAAACATCACCCTGACCCCCAAATCAGGAAAAGACCCAATAAGAAAAGAAAATTATCTACCAATATCACTAATGAATATAGACGCAAAAATATTCAACAAGATTCTAACAAACAGAATCCAGCAACACATCAAACAAATTATACATCACAACCAAGTTGGTTTTATCCCAGAGTCTCAAGGCTGGTTCAATGTCCATAAATCTATAAGTACAATTTAGCACATAAACAAATTAAAAAACAAAGACCATATGATTCTCTCAATTGATGCAGAAAATGCTTTTGATAATATCCAAGATTTCTTCATGATCATAACACCTGAGAAAATTGTTATAGAAGGGACACTTCTTTCACTGATAGAGACCATCTACAGCAAACCCACAGCCAGTATCATATTGAATGGAGTTAAATTGAAATTATTTCCACTCATATCAGGAACCAGACAAGACTGCCCATTGTCTCCATTGCTCTTTAATATTGTATGGAAGTTTTAGCCACTGCAATTAGAGAAGAAAAGGCGATCAAGGGTATCCATATAGGGTCAGAAGAGATCAAACTTTTGCTCTTTGCAGATGATATGATTCTATATCTGGAAAACACTAGAGACTCTACTACAAAACTCTTAGAAGTGATCAAGGAATACAGCAGCATCTCAGGTTACAAAATCAACATTCACAAATCGGTAGCCTTTATATATACCAACAATAGTCAAGTTGAAAAAACAGTTAAGGACTCTATCCCATTCA